>SNQJ01S0073090.1:37782-53283 GCA_010110895.2 Picea sitchensis | reverse complement strand
AATTTGGTTATGTCACCACCCGAATAGAGGGAAAGAGAATCACTCTAAATATCCTTGAGGGGAAGAAGAGGCACTACCATCTAAGAAAAGTATATGTGAAAAATTAGGTATAACCAAATGAAGGAATTGAGGGGAAATGAGAAATGTGAGTTAACAAAGAACCCAAAAAACAACTATTGAGGTGGGACAGTAAGAGATCCAGCATGGTGATGAGGGGTACAAACCATAGCAATGGTGTATTACCTAGACACTACCTGATATTTGATATCACTCCTCACCTAGAAACTACCCTTGATCTCTTCAAGTAGGTGAAGAGAAATAGGCCAGTAGGCAAGGTAGTGAGAGAATATACTAGTAGGTGGATTCTCCTAAATAGGAAAGTACAGGAAAGAAGTAGGTGAGTAGGTATCTCTAAGCACGTAAGAAGCTATGCTTCCTTGGCAGGGTAGAGATAATAAGCAAGTAGGGTGCGCTTTCTTGAAAATCTTAGATCCTTTAGGCACACTTGACTCAATTTATTCCCTAAAAAATATATGCATATAGGAAAGAACATATCCATTGTGAATGGATAGATAGAGATAACATCCATGGAAGGGATATAAGGTCGAGGGAAAATTTTATTAGGTATAAATTGGGTGTGTTTGAATTTCATTTATGTTAGTATTAGTGTCTTTTTTATAATTTTGAATATTTCCCTAACTAACTTAGAGTAGTTAGCCCTGACATTGGAATCGTTAACCTCATAAATCAAGGAGAAGACCTCTATGTATGAGTCATTCTCAAATAAACCATGTATACCTATTTCTCAGGTATGTGAGTTAGGGGATTTAGAGCCTTTGTTACTAATTGAGAGGATCTGATCGATGTATACCTATTTTTTAGAGTATAAGGACTAAAAAATAAAGGAGTCACTATAAGACTGAATTAATGGGAATAAATGAGGGGTAAAGTGAGGGTAATTCATATTTCTCTTTTATTCAGTTATATAGATTGGATTAAAATAGGAAGGAATTTACATATCAAACAAAGATATTGGGTATGATTTTGAAGATGACCCATAGCTACTCACCTTATGGTTCCAGGAAGGAACCTACGACTAAGCGTAAGTAGATGAACTGAAAGCCTATGGTTCTGGGAAGGAAGCTACGATCAAAGTGTTATTAGGTTCTAGTGTATTGTAATTCAAAATCATAGGGAGAACCGTAAATTTTAACTAAAATAAAGGACAAGAGTGACTCAAGATGGCCTTCCTTCGAAGATATGAGTATCTTGTGATAGAAGCAATAGTGGTACGAGACAATAGAAGTGATAGAGAAAGGTTAGATTGATTTGATGCCTTGGTAGGTGAGATTGCTTGGTTTGGTAAATAGAAATGGATCTACTATTGTGATTAGTCTAAAAGTCCCTAACTATTGCAGATAGGCTCAACAACTATTGCTTCTAGTGGTGAAAGTGACTATTACTTTTGCACGATGACATAAAATTGGTAGCTTCATTTCCATATCGAGATACAGATACACGTTGTAACATCCCCACTATAATCCTCGATTTAATCAATGCATAATGTAGATATAAATGTGGCTATGGCCAAGCAATGTAAATGAAAAATGTATTTCCTGAATAGTAAATAAATATAATGTAATTATACCAACTACTGAGTTATGGAAAAAGATGGGAAATAATTAATCCACAAGAGAGGGGGAATTCCTAGAGAGTGTCCAATAGGGGTTCAAAGGGAAATAATTTACGGGTATTAATTCAAACCCACTTTTCTGAATTTTATTGTCATTTGGGGAAAACTTCTATTTCTGGTTGAGTGTATGAGAGCCCAATCATTGAATATATTTCATAGGGTGGGTGTGAGAGTTGCATCCCATAGTTATTGGAGAGAAAGGGGCTGAATTATAATCAACTTTGGGAAGAGTGAGAAGTCAACTATATTGGGAAAGGAAAGGAAATTCATACGGGTAGGAATAGGAAGTTTTTCACATTCAGTTTTTACATGAAAAACAAGTAGACAAGATGGGAGAAGATCTTTGGAGTTGGAAAAACAAGGCTGGGAAAATTATGGACCATGATGGAGCATTTTTGATCATTTTGAAGTTGTAAATTGAAGACTTGGGTTATCATGCGTGAAGAGTGAACTCATGGGTAAGTTGCATTGTATCAACAAGTGTTTGATGTTATTTTTGTTGGTGGTTTTCCTCGCAGTGAGTTCCCTTCAATTCCCATTAGAGATATTCCTATCTACTCGAGCCAGAGAGACCCTTATAAACAAATGGGAAACCCAATGGATTGAGAGAAGTGAAGGGGCACATTATTTGGGTTGGGAAGGTCAACATGAAGAGAGATGAATTAAATGCAGGATATATGTAGGAGAAAAACCTGTTGGTTGTGTGATATTGATATGTGAGGGTATTGTGAGAGGTACCCTTATTTTGTGGATTCCTAGACCCAATTTGGGGGTGACTACTATTGCAATTTGGAACAACAGGTCTATGGTTGGGTATAACTTCCTTCCTAGGAAGCTGGTTGCATAAACTCTCTTTTAAAGATAATTATTTATCTATTTTGTTGAGTTTTTTATGAGTTCATGGTTGTGCATTATTTTGTGAATGAAAATAGTTTTTTATGTTGTTATAGATTTTTTATCAGTTGCATTCATGCTTGTTGGAATGTTGTAGTTTCATTTTATTATGGGTATTAGAATTTGGTTGTAAATGTGAATAAGTCATAGATGTTAGGCTACAATAATCTAGTTAGTGGAAGAAAATATAACTTTTCTATGTATTTCCATGTCATAATGTTTCCTGGTAAACCCAAGGAATGTTACAGAATGGTATCAGAGCTCAAGGTTCAACATTGAGCTTGTATGGGACAGGAGCTAGCACAAATTGAGCATATTTGTGGTTATATATTTCATCCTGTGGTGAATTGGGGAAAAATGGTGAATAGAAGTTAAATCCCCAAATTATGAGCCTGTTTTCAATATTAAGTGCTTCAGAGAAGACAAGAAGAACATTTATGGTATTAATATAGAATTTGCAGTGTCGAATTGGCCTTGGAAGATGAATTCCTGGGTGTTTCATGGAAACTGTGAAGTTTTGCAGATCAACAACTCATATTAATTTGACCTGGAGAATCGTCAATTGAGATTCAATTGCAGAAGATCAGAGAAAGGCATTCTCGAAAGTAATTTGGGAAGACGGTTTTAGAAATACTTGGAGTTGGGCATAAGGGTGAGTCCAAAAGGAGGATTCTGATGGTGCAAGCCGAATGAATGAGGACCATTCATCGTATCAAGGGTCAATCCTATTCGTTCATCAGAATTTGCGTTTCGAAAAAGTATTGAAGTAGGGTGTGATTTGAATTCTAAAGAAGAGAATTGCAATGGAAAAATACTGAAAGAACGAGATTCATTGGATCAATCAGGGTAATTCTCTTCCATCATATCTCACAGAGATGTTCTTTTGGAAAAGTATTTTCAGGAGGACTCGTTTGGAAGGAAGGTTTCTGATGGGAAAGTCCAATAGAGTGATCTCAACAGGCTATCATAACTTGGAGTTTGAAAGGGTCGAGAAACATGGAAAGTTTTGTTTCCAATAGATTTTTTCCAATGGGAGGAGTCTGAGAGTGCTTTGGACTGTGAGTTTCGGGAGGATCCGTGTATCCAACGATATAAATTTTCCTATAGGAAATATTTCGATGAAGAACTTACGATAGGCCTGTGGAGGTATATCCATAGCTTGTAAATGCCAAGAATATTGATGACTATGATTAATCCTTATTTTAATATCAACGGTTTGGATATAAAGACCTATACAATAGTAATTTAGTGAAAATTTTCCCTGAAAATTCCAATTTTTGAAGGTCTTCATCCTGTAGGGCATTTTTGAGGGAAAAAACAACGGTTTTAATAAATCAAATTTGTACAAAACTATGTGTCCTTTTAGGAAACAACGTTTTTTATTCTAAAATGATAGAGCTCGAAGAGAGATTTCCAGTAAGATAAAATGTTATCCAAATAGAGCTTGTATGAGGGAGTTATAGCCAAAATAGTCAAGGGTAATAATTTAGTACCATATTTCTTTTAAAGGGAATAAATCCTAGATCAAGAGTCAGTTTGGTGCCCAAGAGTAGTCTAGTTAAATATCATGGACTATAGAAGTCATACATGGAGAGATTTTGAGTTCTAGGTATCTAAAAATGTTCTTGGATAAAAAGAGGACACTTATAGCACGCGGGGTTGAAAAAGCAAAAATGGTCAAGACTTTTGAAGATCATAACTTTCTTCTTGAAACTCATAATTGGGAAAAGAAATAGTCTATGGAAAGGTTTTGAGGACAAGAATCCATATATTAAACCATAAAATTAATTTCAATAGTAAATTTTGTAGTCAAATCAAAATAATATGACTAGTGGAACTAAAGGGAAGAATACAATTTATGAATTCTTTTCCAAATTGTGTATGTATTTATTTTCATCTAAAAAAAATTGTTTGCATGCACATTTTTTGTAGTATTAGAGGTTCATATAAGAATTTGGTTTCTATACAAGAAACAAAAAATAGAATATTCCCAAGGGTCCTACATTCATGACGAAGAATTCATAGGTCTACATGTCAACATGGGGAATGGTGAGACCGAGTCCAATGGAAGAAGAGACAGAAAAGTTCCTGTAACTATGAGAAGCTTGCATAGAAAAGTGAATATCTATAGAGATGATAATGAAAACATTATGAATACTTAGGAAGAGATAGTTCATATATTGAACATGTTGCAAAAGAGAGCCAAAAAGGACTCTGGCACAAAGTCAAAATCTAGTGCTAGAAAAGTGTCAACATCCAAATACCATATCAAAAGGGATGGGATTGTGAATGATAGAAAGTCAAGGAGTAGGAGAAGGAGCCATAATTCCCCAAAGAAATTGACTAGGAGATCTCATATTGGTTTAGGTCCAAGTATCATCCCATGTGTGTCTCCTATCAAGAGGCAAAGGAGAAGGTCTGAAGGAGACATCTTGTAAGGTGAACTCGGGAATATCAAGCCACCAAATTTCAATGATGAGCAAAAGAAGGGAGAATAGGTCGAGGCCTGGTTGCGTGAAATGAAGAAATATTTCCAGCTGCATGAATAACCCTCTAAGGTAGAAACAAGAATTTCAATCTACCACTTGCAGGGAAAGGAGTCCATGTGGTGGGGTTAGCTTAAGAAATCCAAGCATCTTTATGAGAAGAGGGTCTCATGGAGGCAGTTCAAAGGATATTTCCAAGATAAATATTTGTTTGAGCATTACTATGAGAGGAATATGAAAGAGTTATTTGAAATCAATTTGGGAATCATGACAATGGATGAGTATGATAAGAGGTTCTTTGAATTGTTGAAGTATGTGGACTTCATAAAATATGAAAAAGTCAAAATCCAAAGGTTTCTTAGTGGGTCACCCTCCTTCTACAGTGAAACGATACAATATGATAACTATGGTACTTTGTAATAAGCCATAGGGAGAGAAAATAATCTCTATGATCAAAGTAGAGGGATGCCAGTATTTGAAAAGACTTGGAATAACAAGATGAATGGAAAGAGGGAGAAAAGGAAGAAAGGTTTTAAGCCACCCCTTTTCAAGAATAACTCTCCAACAAATCAACAATGCCAATCAATCCAACATGAATAAAAGACAACAGATTCTTTTGGGAAAATGCCAAGGAAACATCCTCATGTACAATGTTGGGGATGTGAGGGGTATTAATTGTATAGGAACTATTATCCCCTATCCTAGGGATAAATAAGGAGATTATGTATCGAGGCACACAGGTCCTAGAAATCGAGTACCGAGAGCCATATTGACTTGGGAATGGCCTTGGAGGGTCCATCCTTCTTCTTCAACGCCTCCATTCTGTTAGCAACAACAACATCCATCCCATAGACCTAGTCCTAAAGTAGCAGTGGGTCTTTCTCCATGAGGTAATGAGTTTGGGTATCATGGTATGTGTCACTCTGATTCTAAAAAATTTGAATATGTGCATTTAACTCTATTTTACTTCATGATGTGTGCTTGGACTTTATGCCTTTTGACTTGTCCATACCTGGGGGGGATGACAAAATTCCCTAGCAAGTTGGTTCCCTTAGGATTGAGTTGCCACTGGGTGGGTTCATGAAAGGTCATCATCCATTACCACCTGACTTATCACTTTCCATCATCTTCCCTCTAATCTATCCCTTGCATTGGGTCAGACATTGGGTTTGCCAAGCTAGTAAAGGGTTGTACATTTCCTTGTGGGAAAAGGGGCTAAAGGCCTAGAGGGTAAAAGTAGTTGGAAACATGTAAAATCCAAAAGATCAAACCTTGCGATGCTTTGCCCAGGGATCCGTGAGAAAGCAATAAAAGGATTCTCAACAAGAAAAAAGGGGGGACCCATAAAAAGATAAAACTCAAGACCTAGTTGGTGGATATGGGGTCTCATCACGAGCCAACCTATTCGGTCCATGTGAATGTAGAGGTATGAAACTAATATTCATATGGTCACCATGATGTTAGTGGATCTTAGTGGAATAACCAAGAGAAAGGGGGTCTCATCATGAGCCAACCATCTCATCTCCATGAAATGCTTGTGGGTAACATTGTCACCACTGGTCACCATGCTAGGGCATTGTCCCCCAATTATTCTCTTGAAAGAAAAAGAAATAAGATAAAAAGTAAAAATGAATTTAATGGACTAGGAAACATTTTCATCCATGACAAGGTGCATATCACCCTCTTCAGAGGCATCCACATGTAATCCCTACATTTCCCTCTCATCACTGCACCTCTTGCCCAAACATCCCCCACACTATCTAATGCGCTTACATGACATAGATTGGTATTCACCTAGAAACAACCCACTCCTATGGAGAATTGTCCCAATAGGATGTCATGGAACCCTCTCCAAACCTGGCTTGTAGAATAACATAACGTCTTTGAGCACTTGTCTGGGAAAGGGGAGTTTTATGCACATGTTTGGGTAACTTGATTAGTAGATGTGATTGACATTTCTATGATACTTGTGACTTATGAGCCCATGGATGGTGTACTTTTTGTTTCTCCAGGACCATGCTCGACGGACATGTACATATGGGGAGATGATTATCTTGGACCTCCATAGATATAACATCCAAACAAATGGATGATGAGAGCCCAACCAGGGGCAGACATATACTAGAGGCTTTCACCAGAGAGAGAGGAGGATGTTCCACTAGAGATAGCTTGGAATGTCTGGACTCAGGGGGTCTTTCCCCCTCACCATGACGTTGGCCCTTGAAGTCATTATTTAGAGCCTTGAAGTCACCCATTTGAGGTATCCATCTTGAGGATGACTTTGGTTGACACGTGTGCTAGTTTCTAAGGGGAATTGAGCCCCAATGTTTTACTTGGAGGGATAACGTTTCAACAAGAAGACTAACATCACCCTAGGAGGGGTATGACGTCACCTTAAAAAGATAAAATTAGGGTTTTATATGACAATTTTGTGTAAAATTAGATTTTTCATGTAAATTGGCCATGTCAACCTTTTTGACCTAATTTTGTAATTACATGTCATTTGGATTGTATAAATAAGGGATTTGTCCCTTGTGTTTTTTCATCATTCTTTCACTCACACAAGTGAGGTCTGAAATTCGGCCACTTTAAGGCTTATTGGCTGAAATTAAGTGGTGCAACAACTCTTGGAGGAGGCTTGTCTTGGTTTATTTTGGCATTTTCTTGGCCGAAATTGTTCAACCATGGAATTTTATAGATTATTCTTGGTGAATGTAAGTGAAATTCTACAATTCTTCTTTCTTTTGAATGGTTATAGTATCTTTACTTTGCATTTACTAAGATCATGAAATTTCTAGTATAAAACCCTAGGAGATTAAGCACAAGTTATTGTCCTTATCTCAATAGCTATCCATCTTCTAGATTTTGCTAGAAAAACCTATCCATTGAAGCATGTTCTAGAGCCCTACCATTGTAGTACTCTAACACTCTTGCTTCATTGAGATTTATTTTATCTCAACCTTGAGCTAAAGAAGAAGGAAAACCGCAAGGGACTAGGGTTACCTACTTCCTAGTAGTCGTTTTCCTTCTAGGGTTTGATGATTGAGGACTTGGGTTACCAACACCTCAACCACTCTCCCTCTAGTTTCTAGTTCACCCATTATCATTTATTTCCTTCAAGATTTCTTATACAAAAAGTGACTCCATTATCCCTAAAGACACTGGTTATTACCTCATACTTGGTTGATTGATCAAAACGACCCCCAAACCATTTACCTTAAGATATTTACTAACTATTCCTAACCATGGATTAAAGTAATTTACTAAAATACTTGTTGTTGTTACAAAAGTAAGCTACAACCATATATTGCAGCAATAAAATCTCCTAAAAGAAATTACTAAAGTTGATTTTTACATTGCCTTATTAGCTTTTGACAAGTTCTAGCACATTGCTATTATTAGGTTACCATTTTGGGTCATTTTGAAACTTGTTTAAGGCACAAATTGTGAAGCTATCATCATGTGTACATTGTTGTTATAATTTTTTGTTTTCTTCATATTATATCAACTTATTTCTTTTATTGAAAAGTCCAAGGTTTCACAAAGCACTAACATCAATTGTTACATGCAAAATAGTGTTTTCTTGTTCTCTTGTTTTTGGAAGGTACATTCAAGCATATATTTGCTTCATATTGTTAAACCTTTGGGACTTTCTGATCGATGTGACTTTTGAGAGGGGAAAAATTTCCTTGATACCTTTACCTTTTCCTTCTCAAACCCCCAGGTCATCGGGACGTCTCCCCTAGGCTTTCATCCCTAGATAGAAAGAGGTTTCTTATTTAGGTGACAGTGATAGGACAACTTCCTGTTACATCAATTTACCGCCCACTCGCCTTTCGATTTTGGGAAAGTACAAATTGTGCAATAACATGGACTATCCTCACAAAGGAGAAAGAATGAGGAATGTCCATAACATTCAGGTGGTTGAAATAATGGAAGATGTGGGAGGAATCATGCCAAGGATTTATGCATCTTTGGACAACTAGAAAGAAGAGTATCAATCCCCCATGATTGAAGTGGAAGGTAAGATTGATAAGCATCCCATAGCCATTTTGATTGATTATAGAGCTAGCCATAGCTACATAAACTATAACATTATTGACATATTTCACTTGAAAACGAGTAAGCATAACAAATCTTGGTTAGTTCAGTTGGCCATAGGGGCTAAGAGGTGTTGAATTATGTTATCATTGATGTCAAATGATTGATGCCAAAGAGTCAATGTCTTGTCATAGTATCATTCATGTATTGATTGATGGCCTATGTTGTCATAGATGCAATTGATGTCAAACATTTCAAGTGGTGTCATAGTGATGTATTGTCATGGATTGATGTATAGACGAGGTGATGTAAAGGTTGGTAATTGATGTCTTGTCATGGTTTATAGTAAGTACCAAATGGATGAAATCCAAAGAGGTCCCATTATAGTGAAATCCCTCATGGGAAGACTCTTTGTAAAGTCCAAATGGTTAAGTGGTTGATTCATCTTAGATGTGTGGTTAAGGAACCCAAGGATTGATTGTGGAATATTGTAATGAAGATCCATGAATTTGTAAGCGAGACTATTATAGATGGATAGTGCTCGTCATTCCATTTCTTGTGATATGTGGAACATCACATAACTCCTCACGGTTAGAGAGTTATGGCCTTGTGAAGTTGGAGAACCTTCATGTGTTGTCTAGAAGCCCCTAAAAGGTCAAAGAAGTCAAATTATTCTAGAAGATCCTAGAAGAAAGTTTACTAGTCAATGTGGTTAGTCATGGTTTAAGTGGTTGCAACAAGAAAAAAAATAAAAATAGATTAGTTGTAACTAGATGTGGATAAGTTACTATTTGTGGGTAAAGTAGTTATAAGTGGATAAGTGGTCAGATGTGGGTTAGCCCCTAAAAGAAGGAAGTTGGTTAGAGTTGGTTAGATGGGGAAGCTACTTGGAGAAGTATAAATAAGAGAGAATGGTTCTCTTATGAGTGTGAATATCTTGAGCATATTGAATATCTATTTTTGGTGAAATATTCATTACAGGTACTCATGGACGCATTAGAAGTTTCATAAGTCCAAGGTATTGACGATGAAATTTTCAGTGTTTCAGAAATATTGAAAAACCCTAGTTTCTGAAATATGCGTGGGCTATCAGTGTAATAGGGTGTGTACGTATGAATGCTATCAGTATAATATGGTGTGTACATACATACACGGGCTGGAAGTATAATAGAGAGAATACATGAGGGAAAAACCATAGAATCTTGAGAAAGTGATGGTGCCAGGTTCCTGAAGTCTGAAGCAAGTTTCCAGAATAGTGGTATACTGGTTCAAATATACTACAAAAGATATGGTATGGTTATATGTTGTATTCATGATTATATTTTATCAATGTATGGTGAATGCTTGAGGCATTATTTGTATGGTTGTATTGATGTCTGAATATGGTAGTTGGTTGATTGAGTAGTTCAATTTTGTTTTGTTTGAGGGATGTCCATGATATGTAATTGTGTATGCATGAGGATCATTCATAGGTTATTGGATAACATATATATGTTTATGATTGGTTATGGTACATATTGGGTAGTGAAAGGCAGAGTGCAGTGACAAGATCAGAAGTGGATATGATAGAGGAAGAAAGGGTCTGAAGGGCTAGAAGGTTGAAGTTTCAGAAACACTAATTTCTGAAAGTGTATGTAGGATGATAGTGGGCCAAGTCTTGTACATACACATGTTTTAGTATAGGAAATACACATACACACATAGGATGTAATATAAACAAGCCGCGTACATGTTGACAGATTGTTATCTGTTGAGGATTGATTCCTGTTCTCAGTTGGTGATAAGATTTACAGGTTGAGTCTTGCATTGAGAGTTGGTGCTTTTTTGGAGTTGTTTCTCTATGCATTTTTTGCTGAAAAAATCCCCAAGGAGTTTAGTATGTAATATAAAAAAACTTATACATATATCTTGTTTTCCTTGTGTTCCTTGTGGCGATGACTTATTGATGATATTTGTTGTTGAGATATGTTTACATAGAACTTGTTATAAATGAAAGTAATGAATGATGAGTAAACATTGATTACTAACTAAGGTGTTTTTGTAAAGGAGTAAAAAGATCCCTATATTGATTCAACCCCGCCCTCTTAGTGTGGTCGCTGTGTCCAACAATTGGTAATAGAGAAAGCCTTCATCATAATCCTTACAAGCTTGAAGGAGATCCATGGACACACAAATGGATGAACATGCATATGTGCTTCATCTCTTTGATGAAACATATTACTCGGCATGGATAATATAAATTAAAGGGCATTTGAAGGAAAAAGGAGCAGGTGTTTGAAAACCAGCTATCGACGGATCAGTTTCCTTGAATAATAAGTCAAAGTTTGCATCACAAAAGGAATCAAAGAAGAATGATACATTAGCTCTCAAGACCATTTTAAATGGACTCTCAAGTTTTGTCAAAGAAAGAATGGGAGAATGTACTTCCACCAAGGATATAGGGATGAAGATAGAGAATGTATATCAAGACAAAGAAGACAAATCTATCAGGTACAATGAAGGTAAAGACTCTCCAAAATATTATGATGATAATGCTCTTAGTGAAGTTGAAAGTTCTCTTACAAATGAAGAAGAAAATATAGTAGAAGTTTGTGTAGAAGAAGAAGAAGAGTTGTTGAAGTTTAAAGATTTTTTCTTTTTTGAATTAGGTGATGTTAGCATGGAAATAGGACATTATTCAATTGTTTCTGAGTATATTGAAAAATGCATTAATGAAGTCCTAGAAAAGTACCCAAATAATTTCATGCAACTAAAGAAAATGCTCAAAGAACAAGAAGAAATTAAAAAGAATCAATTAGAAGGAAAATAACAAGAGATCAAAAGACCAAAGAAGGAAATAGAAGAAAAGAAGAAGGTAGATGATGATATTAGCAAAAGTCTTGAAGTTAATGTCAATCTTAAGACCAAAATTGAAGAAACCAAAAGAATAGAGGAAGTATTGAAGAAGCAAGTAAATGAAAAGGAAGAGTCATGCCATAAGTTGGAATATGAAGTTGTTGATCTTAGAAAGAAAGTAGAGAAGTCACACACCCACATCAAGTTCATGAACAACTCAACAATATTGGATGAGATCCTAGATAGCCAAATATCTCCAACTGATAAATTAGGTCTTGGATACAACAAGGAATCTATAAATCTTGAAGCTATAACTTCTAAGAAGTATGAGGTAAGTCCCTCACTCTCAAAGGGTGGAATCAATGCTGCAAGTAAATCATCTACACAAAGAAAGGAAAATTTCAAAAGAACAAAGCAAGGAATACATCAAGAATCCATATTCACACCTCAAAGAACATTTAGAAGAGAGACACCCTCAAAATGGACACCAAAGAAAAGGTATGAAAATGTTTTTCATGGTCACTTCTACTCATGTATAGAATATGGTCAAAAAGCTTTGGATTTCAGACATTATGAAAGGAAAGAGAATGGAAGGTAGGATAACACCCTAAGGTGTTGTATATGTAATCAAGTGCGACACATTGTTGCTCATTGTCACACCATGAGATGCTATAGCTGTAGTGAGTTTGGCCACAACTCCCAGGATTGTTTGAACACAAGAAGATAGTCCATGAAGAGTTCTTCATATAGCAAGACAAGAAGAACACATGAAGCTCGAAAGGAAGACAATGTTGAAACGATGGAATCTTAGAGCTCAAGTTCTGAGAAGTTGATACACCTTCAGAAGTGGGTGAAGAAGACTAAACAACCAGAACATAAAGGAAGCCATGAGACAAGCTCAAGCTTGACATTTTCAAAATCATACATGGGCTCCTGTGGAAGAAGTCACATACATACACGATATGACCTATAGATATGTCACGTACATATGTGAGTTGTATGTGTAAAAGGCCATGTATCTATGGTAAATTCCTGGAAAGAAGGCCTATGCAGATGAGGTGCAACATGATTTGATGATATAACTTTGTTTTACAGGGTCTGACATGGTTTGTTGCATGTTTTCATGATTATATGGTTTCATGTATGTTTAATGTATATATGGTGATGACATATGGTTGAGTGTTGAAGCATATGCTTGATGCCTATCCTGGATGCATGATACTAACTCTAGATTATGGATTGAGGCATTTTTTGTTGAACAATGTTGGTTATGATAGTGAAGTTATGGAACTTTGGTTATGAGATATATCATGATGATGTGATGCTAGCTAAAGATTGAGGCACACTTCTGGTACATGTTTAGAGATACTCTTTTATGCTTAGTATTTTTTGTAGTGAAATGTTGGTTGAGGTAGATCTGTTATGGTACATGGATGGTACATATGTGAGCTCCATTGATATATCTTATGATGTATTGTTAGATGCATATTTGTTGGATATTTTTGGTGCATGCATTTGGCATGTGATTGAGCTACATATTGGGACATGTAATTGATGAGGTGATTATGTTGTACATCATTAATGAGTCATACATACTTGGTGCATTGGTTATGCCACTTTCTAGCAGTATGATTGGCACATGGTTTATGGTTGATATGACATACATATATGCAAACACATATTGACTATGGTTCATCTTGTTGAAGTTTGATGCATGGTTGATGAACTTTCTATGGTGCAGGTAGTAATACATGTTTCGTGCATGATTGATGCACTTGTAGATGGAAGACGATTGTGGGTGATAGTACTTGGTTAAAGTACATCATTGGTATTACTTGCTTAGAATATAATTTGATACATGATGTATGGGATAGTTGGGACACTTGTTGTCGTTCTTGGTTGGTATAGTATTTGATGCTTGATGGTTGAGATACATATCTTGACACATGGTTTGTGGCACTTGGTTTATGATAGAGGCATATCATATGTGATCTGACACTTATTTGAGGCACATGGCTGTCATTGTTGACAATCGTTTTGGTACATTGATGGAGGAATTTGTTGATGATCCCGATATTTGTGTGGTACACTTTTTGGCACATATTCTTGGCATATATAATTCAGTGATGAGATATTATTGTATGGTGTTGATGTGCATGGTTGGAACATGGTATGGAACAAGATGTACATGGTTGATGCTTTTTTCATGATTCTTTATTCACTGTTGACATATCATTTTTCTTCATGAAGTATGGTATGGCACAAGTCTGATGCATGGAAAGGTATAAGGATCGTCATAGGAAGAGTATATCATTCTTAAGAAATTGATCTATGTTCTGATTGAGTAGTAGCATTTGCAGCAGAAGCATACTGTAGTAGCAACAATTTTTCATCTTGTAAAGAATATAGGGGGAGACATACCCACAAGGGGATTTATTCTTCTTCCCATGATTCAAGGAGGAGAGATTCATCATATGCAAAATAAAGAGATAGATTCTTGGAGAGGCATGTTTCTAGGGGGAGCGATGGTCACAAGGGGAGAATGAGGGATATGTCTTCATCATTGCATCAAAATGATATACCTTGTTCAAAAGGGGAGATGCTATTCATAGGAAGCTCAAAGGTATTCAGGTTGGGGGAGCATCCCCAAGGAAATAACTACCCTTTTCCATTGATGTTAAAGGGGGAGAGATAGTCACATTGGTGTGATTGAGATGACTATTGATGAAGATTAGTGCCATGTCTACATGTTTCCATCAATGATTGGTGTTGACATCAATGTTGGTATTTCCATCAATGCTAAAGGGGGAGATTGTTGCATTATGATATCATTGATGTCAAATAATTGATGTCTTTTCATAGTATAATTTATGAATTGATTGATGGTGTATGTTTTAATAGATTTAATTGATGTGAAAGATTTCAAGTGGTGTCATAGTGATGTATTTTCATGGATTGATGTATAGACGAGATGATTTAAAGGTTGGTCATTGTTGTCTTGTCATGGATAAAGTACCAAATGGATGAACTCAAACATGGTCCCCTTATGGTGAAATCGCTCATGGGAAGATGCTTTGTGAAGTCCAAATGGTTAATTGGTTGATTCATCCTAGATGTGTGGTTAAGGAACCCAAGGATTGATTGTGGAATATTGTAATGAATATCCATGAATTTGTAATTGAGACTATTCTAGATGGATAATTCTTTTCATGCCATTTCCGGTGATATGTGGAACATCACATAACTCCTCACAGTTAGAGAGTTATGGCCTTGTGAAGTTGGAGAACCCTCATGTGTTGTCTAGAATCCCCTAGAAGGTCAAAGAAGTCAAATTATTCTAGAATCTCCTAGAAGAAAGTTGACTAGTCAAAGTGGTTAGTCATGGGTTAAGTGGTTGCAACAAGAAAACAATTAAAAATAAATTAGTTGTAACTAGATGTGGAGAAGTTACTATTTGTGGAGAAAGTAGTTATAAGTGGACAAGTGATAAGAAGTGGGATAACCCCTAAAAGAAGGAAGTTGGTTAGAATTGGTTAGATGAGGAAGCTACTT
>SNQJ01S0073090.1:938-20924 GCA_010110895.2 Picea sitchensis | reverse complement strand
CCCTGCTCTCTTTGTCATCAAGAAATCTATAATTGTATTATTATTTAAAAGTGGCATAAGAGGGTTGGAAGCACTTAAGTGTGGGAAGTGTGTGTAAACCCATGGGGGTACTGAACAGGCTCGCTGACAGTGGGTAAATGCACACATGATACTAAGAAAACTTCGTCGGGGTATTGAACAAGCTTGTTGTCAGCGAAGCAATGTCGGGTTGAGAGGTAGAAGGTATATGTTTTTAAATTAACTTTTATGGAAGTATACATCATGTAGATACACCTATTAGATGGGATTAAATCATTTGAGTGGGTTAAATGACATCCTTGTCAAGGCTATGGACGCCTGTTGGAAACAATGGCTCTGTCAATGGTATTGAATTTATTTTATAAACATCATGACTCTTTGATTAAGACATTACTTCAGGTTATAATCCCCTGCAAAGAAAATTCTATTGTTTGGTTATAACATT
Source organism: Picea sitchensis (assembly GCA_010110895.2). Taxonomy (NCBI): domain Eukaryota; kingdom Viridiplantae; phylum Streptophyta; class Pinopsida; order Pinales; family Pinaceae; genus Picea; species Picea sitchensis. Next base: position 20,461 of record SNQJ01S0073090.1, on the reverse strand, counting down.
CAGCTTATCCTAATACTATATGGTCCTAGAGTGAATTTATTTCAGGGAGCTTAAATCCTTTTTCAAGTTTTATTCTTTTCTTCCTGAGATGAAATCTTACCATATCAGAGATAACTGCTTCACCCAGTAAGTCACCATTTGTTGGGCCCCAACAACTCCCCCCTAAATTTTTACAAAATTTAAAGGGCCTGTTGACGGGCGAAATTGGCCGCTCGTCAATTGGAAGAGTGAATCCAGTCCGGGGTTGTCTAATTAACCCAAGTTGTTTGGATTAATTCACTTTGACGGGTTTAATGACTCTGTTGGCCAATCTAAAGTTCTAAAGAAAGCGAAAAACAACTAAAAGAAATCCAATAACTTACTAAATAATAATCACTAAAATATATATGTACATCTAAATATATATACATACAGTTTATCTAATTAATACTTATATAATAGTTCTATTTATCATATATACAACATATACATATAATAAGTTTTAATCTGAACTCATAGAAAATCAAATGTTTAATGATTCTTTCGATGAAAGTAATAAATAAAGCGAAAATACTATTTGTTTTTTGGTTTGTTTTCTTGTTTGTATGCATCCATAAAATCAAATATTAAACTACTTAATTAAACAGAAAGATATAGATAGTGAAAATTATACTATATATAAATGCTTCTATAATAAGCAAGCAAATGAAATAAAAGAACAAACTAACCTATTAATGCATCCAACGTCTGTATAATAGAGAATATCCAGCCACCTTATCCGAGAAGTAAACCTGCAATGAATCTTAAGATTGCTCCGAATAGATGTGAAACAATATGCTGGAAGCTGAGTTTTGATAACATAACATATAATGGAGACAATCACAGTGATATTGTGATTTACAGTAACTATAGTGAGATAAATCCTTCTATAAGAACTTGTATTTAAACATTCAACAGAAAATTAGAGATAAATCTCATAATTTGAAATGAATCGATGATCACCCTATATTGTATCTGAAACATGACATATGGACAACATGTAAAAATGAATTATTTCAACTCATAATAAATAATGAAGACAAAAGAAATCACCATCTATTATCACATCGAAATAAACATAACTTAAACTAAGACATCATACACAAAAGCTAAAGCTATAATATGCATTTTGTTCCATTCAAGTCTGTGTGTAATTGTCCATACTCTAGCCCCAGGCCAAGATGCCTTTGTTTACAAAATGATAGGTTTATAAAGGAGTCAGGAAAGATAACTGTTTTTATTCCTGAGATCAAATATTTATTTAAAAAATAAAGGGGGATGCAACCACCCTGATCCTACTAAATCCTACAAAACTAACAATAGTTCATTTATATTCATTCAAAATACATCATAGATATGACCAGAAGGTCTCAAGAGTGCCTCAAATCAATTTTGAAATCATAGATCCTTGAATATTCTGAAAGAAAAGAGAAATAGAAAGATTTCAGATATATTTTCTGTCATTAATTTACACAATTCGAATTAACATAACTGGCTACAGAATCTTGCGATTCTATAGCTAGTTATTTTAGTAAATGAAATCTCATTTTATTTAATGAATAAAACAGACTAAAATAATGAAATATAGTTTATTCGACAAACCAAATAATCTAACTTAAGAATGAAAACAAACATGCTATTACTTTAAGAGATCATACCTCTAACCATGAAATCAAATCATATCATGAAACCTTGGAATTTACAATGGCTGTAGCAGCCTCAACATTTTTAAATATCACACGACCTGTGGTCTTCATAAGTTTTTCCTTGCCTTGAATAACTGACTCGAGCCTCAAGTTTTCTCTCGTTAAAACATCGACCTGATCTTTTAAAACCTTCACCCGTGACTGTAGAATTGGGATATCGGTATAATATCTATCAATCCATGATAGATAGACCTCACACTTTGAATGTGTGGCGTTTGCATTAGAACAAACAAGATTGTGGACCAGAGAACCCTCGATACAGATAGTGGATTTATTGCAGAGCTTGACACTAGGAAACTCTGGATTGTCTTTTAAACAGGGAGGTAAATTATTGACAAAGTTATAGGGTCGGTCAGGGTGTGGCCCGAATGACAAAGGGTCTTCCTCTGCAAGGAATTTGTTGATTTCAGAGTCTGAGCTTTCATTAACCTCGATCATGTTGATTTCGTTTGCATAAGAATTTTTCTTATTACAAAGACTTCACGATATCAATCTCCCAACCCTTTTGTTCTTAAAATTTATGTCAACACTGCTTTTAGATTTCTTCCCTATAGGTTTCTTTAAGTTTTTAACACAGTCAGTTGGATGTGTAATCTACTGACAGGCCTATTGAATGACCTTGGGATCGATCAAGGGTTCACTTTTAGGGGAACAGACACGAGTCTGGGGAGGTGAGAGAGATGGCGTTGGGTGGACAAGGGTCTCCTCAACCACGAGTTTATCTACCTCACCCATATTAGGTTTACCATAGCCATTTTGGGTTATAAATGAATCCTAGCTGTCATTCTGTGACTCTAATTGATGTTTGAGCATGATTTTAACTAGGCCATGATGAAAAAGGCTAGAGTTTGACCGGTGTTTCTGGTATCTTTTCCCCATTTTATAAAGACTCCTGAGTAAGTAATATGGCATATTCAAAGGGAAACCCATAAAACTCATAAGCAGGCGTAAATGGTACAAAAATACAAGCCCGAAGCGTCCCTCACATGTAACAAATTGCTTTACCACAGTGATAAAATCATGCCACCGAGCTTTTAGGAATGAAATGGGCATACCTTTATCACAACTTGTTATTTTCCGAGATGTAAACAATAGGGTCCAAGGAACTTCTTCCACTTTTTTGTTTTTAAACCATTTTTGACCGCTTGTTGGTAACCCTATGGCTTGACTCAGGAACTCCTTGGTAACCTCTAGTTGCACATCACCAACTTTCTCTCTACAACCATAAAAGGAGAAGGCGAATTTGTGGGCAACCTGTAAATTGAAACCCTGAAACTTCCTAATGAAAATGAGCCAACCACTTCTCTCCAAATATTCTCTGGCATTGTCGTATGAGAGAAGGGTTTGGATACTATTTGGTTCAATTCTCAGGACAGGAGCCATAATGGATGGCAGGGTAATCAAACAAACACAACATACAGGGAGGGTTTGTAAAAACAAAACAGAGCCATAACCCCGAGCCCAACAATGAACACTGTAAAGACTCATACGATGGGATGGACGTTTAATTAAAACACATGCGAAGAAGGTTTGTGAAGCCCAAGGCCATCCTTAGAAATGATGGTAGTATGAAAATCGTATGCCACCTTTGCATTCAATACGAGCTAGGACCAAAGCATTAAAACGAAAATAAGTGCACACATCGTGGGTTTGATCACAAAGTTTGGGTAAGTCAAAAATAAAAAAATGAAACGTTTTGTAAAAGAAACGTAGTAAAGAATCAAACCAAAGCCATATAAAAAATCAAATCGTGGGGGTCCTTTGCTCATAAAACCATCAATATATTAAGCATGCTTGGAATTAAAAGGATCAAAACAAAGAGAGTAACATCTTCATGGCAAGGAATCAAAACTCCATAATAAACTATATGAACAGTTTGCCTTCAATGAATTTTTAAAACATAATGGTAATCACAGTTTCAAGTTTTCATGCTTTCAGTCATGAAAACAAAGCATGAATAGATAATAGGGAAAAGCGACAACTTACAACTGTTGTTTCAGAAATAGCTCATCAAGAGTGATAAAAATTCATGACCCTAGTTAGGCAGCTATACAGATCGTTTAATTAACATAAAAAAGTAAGAAAATCATTGGGCTGCCAACAATGGCGACATGCTGGGAGAAGCAATTATCTCTGTAATACGAACGAGTTCAGGTTAGAGAAATCTAAAAAAATTAAAATCGAAGAACAACTGAAATTTCATTTGAACATCTTAAATAATCATGACGTAGTCCATTTTCAGATAACTTTTGTTTTTAAAGAAACGAAAACTGGTGACAAACTTGGCAAAAGAAAGCCATGACGTTTAAGTTAATGTTTCCAATACTGTTGACAGGGCCACTTCTTCCAGCAGGTGTTCATAGCCTCGACAGGGATGTCAATTAACCCACTCTGACATCTGTATCCTGTCAAGAAATTTTAGATCAGGACGAAGGATGCTTAGGGCCAAAACGAAATTCAAATCTGAGAATTTTCTTTTACCTGACATTGCTTCACTGCCAGTAGGCCTGTTCAGTACCCCGACGAAGTTGTATTGACATCATGCATGTATTTACCCACTGCCAGCAGACCTGTTCAGTATCCCGGCGGGTTTACAAACACTTCCCACATCTCTCTGAGACATTATTCACATTCTGGCATATTTTTTAAAGATATTCAATAGAGCGGGGTGATGCTGAAAATTCTAGTTTTAAACACACCTTGATATATCATCAAGATCCAAAAATAGTTCATTAATAAAACTAATTTTCAAGAACAGGGAGACATCGTTGAGTTTCTCTCTTAAAGAACAGGGACAGTGTAAAAGGATTTTTTAAAGATGGTCATGAATACTTTCAAGTGCAGATTGAAACCGAGAAAATGCCTTTCAAACAAAAAGTCATCTTTAACCAGTCTACAATTTCAGAGAAATACAACAATAGATGTACCGACAACCTTTGACAACTATTTTTGAGATGAGAAATTATGTTTCTCTTTATCTGAGCTAGACTGTAAAACAAGGATGTTTAACTCAAAAGGACCGATGAACTAAAAGGAAAAGAAAAGAAAACAACAAATAAAAATTTGAAAGCAAAGAAATCAAACAGAAAAATATGTACAAAAAGTGTATCGGAGAGTCGTCAGGTAAAATACCTTTTGAGAGCTTGGCCATTCATCAAAAAGGTGTCTGGTTGTACCTCTAAATTTTGGAGGTAGAAAGAACTGGGACCTAGTTTTTCAGCAATTAAAAATGGTCCCAACCATAGGTTTTGAAACTTAGTATGCTCTCCTTTCCCCTCATGAGCTTTGTCCCATTTAAGGACAAGATCACCTACCTCAAAATTTATGTCTGAGGCAGAATTGGAATCAAACCAGTTTTTGACAATGAGTTGATGTTGATCCAATTTTCGTTTTGCTTGAGCCCTTACTTCTTCTAACTTAAGAAAAACGTTAATCCGACTTTCCAAGGGAGGACAATCTTCTTCTTGCACCTTCTGCGATAACTGTAGAGATGGAAGAAGGACATGCGGTGGGAGAATCGCTTCCCTGCTGTAAATGAGAAAAAAGGGGGAATTACCAACAACAGTTTTAGGAGTTACCCTATCAGCCCAGATTGCGTTAAATAGTGCATTGTGATAGTTTTTTTGGTTTTCATAGACCATTCTCTTGATGATCTTGATCAAGTTTTTATTAGTTGATTCCGCCAAACCATTGCCTTGAGGGTAATAGCTGGCAGAGTATTTTAATTTTATTCCCTTTTCTAGAGAAAAATCACTCATTTCGAGAGATGAAAAATAGAAAGCATTATCAAATATTAGGCATTTAATAATACCAAAACGAGTGATAATATTTGAATTCAGGAAGGATATTACCTGGCTGGTGTTTACAACTTTTAATGGCACAACCTCGGACCATCAGGTGAAATAATCTGTGGCTGTTATGATGCATTTATGTTGTTGCGAGGATGTAGGGTTGATTGGGCCTAAAATATCAAGGCCCCATTGGTGAAAAGGGGAGTCTACCGAAACTGGTTGCAGCAGGAATGCTGACTTCTGTACTCGTCCAGATGCATTTTGACAGATTACACACTTGTGGCATAAGGAATGGACGTCTTTGAAAAGGGTAGGCCAGTAATAACCTGATCTTAATACTTTGTGGGTAGTGGTGTCTCCACTGAAATTCCCACCAGCTTCCCCTGCATGTAATTCCAATAAGACTTTTTCTGCTTCATCCTTTTCAGGACAATGCATAAGTATTCCATCAAAATTTTGGCGAAACAAAATACCATTTACCAACTGAAAAGAAGTAGATTTTAATATCATTTCTCTCCTCTTTTTTGGATCAAGGTGACGGGGAGATGATCCATGTACAAGATAAAACTTGATGTCGTCATACCAAGGACTATTAAGGTTTTGTGTACAACAGATTTGATTTTGATTGTACTAATCTTGAGTTAACATATCAGTTTCATTTTGTTTTCCTATAGTTGAATCAACAACCAATTTACATAAACCTTGGCCTCTAACAATTCATGCTGGGGTAATCTCTATGTCATATTATTGTAAGGACGTGACCCAGTTTGCCCTCTTTTCACCCAGTTCTTTCTGTACTAACAAGTTTTTGACAGCAGGGTAAGGGACAATTATTTTCATCCTAGATTTTAGCAGGTAAGATTGAAAGTGTTTTATTTCTTTAAAAACAACATAAGCCTACTGATCCACTGCTGGGTAATTAAGATCTACTCCCTTAAAGGCTGAGCTCATAAAGGCAATTGAGACTTCATTTTTTTCAGCATTCTTTTGGGTTAGGACAGCAGCATAAGACCGATCAGAGGCAAATGTGTAGAGAGTGAAGTCTCACGAAAAAACAAGGCTCATTAGAGAAGGAGCGTCTACTATATCATTTTATTGAGTCAAAATCATGACTTTATAAAGGTCCCCAATGGTACTGTACATCCTTTTTTATTAAATTTTGTAATGGTCTGACCATTTTTGAAAAGCTGGGGACAAACCTCCTAACAAAGTTTATCTGACCTAAGAAAGATTGCATGTACTTTTTGGAAGAGGGAGGGGGAAGTTTTGAAATGACTTGGGTCCTTTCAGGGTCAATAATCATCCCTTCATTTGATACAATGAATCCAAGGAGCTTACCTTGTTCTACTACAAAGACATATTTTTTAGGATTTAAGGAAATACCGTACTTATGACATCGCTGTAGAACAAATCTTAGATGAGCTAGATGATCTCCTTTATTCTTTGAGAAGACAATGACATCGTTTATATAAAATACTATAGAGTGATTGATTAAGCCATGGAAAGGGATATCCATCACTCTATGAAAGGTGGCACCGACATTTATGAGACCAAAGGGCATTTTCCTATAAGCGTAGGTACCCCACGGATGCAGAAAGTGGTTTTGAGCTGGTCTGGGGGGGACAGAAGGACTTGGTTATACCCTGAAAAACCATCCAACAACGATAATATTTTAGAAACAGATACTTGTTGAAGGATCTGTTCCATGGGAGGAATAGGGTAGTTGTCTTTATCAGACGCTCGGTTTAAATTTCGGAAATCGACACATAGTCGGATTTCACCACTCTTCTTCCTTACAGGAAAAAGATTATAGACCCACTGTGTATGTCTGACTGGGAAGATTATTTTAGCATTCAAGAGTTTGTTTAGTTCTTTCTTGACTGTCGGTTCAAGTTTTGGGTGCATCTTTCTTAACTTCTATTGAAACGGTTGGGTCTGGGGTTTCATGGGAATAATGTGTTGTATGATGTTAGGATCAAAGGTCTTTAGGTCATCGTATGTCCAAGAAAAGACATCTTTAAATTCCTTAAACAACTTAACAAATTCTATCTTTTCTTTCTTAGAAAATCCCAACCCCAAATTGATGCACTGTGGGTTATCTTTAGTTCCTAAATTTACTTTTTCATGTGTCAAGGAAGAACTATTCGTTTTACAATTCACTGATTTTCTGAATTTATCGTGAAGATCATAAAAAATTTCTAATCTAACCACAGATTTTGGGATAGAGTTTACCATATCCGATGTAGACTTCGGGGATCTTGGATCTAGTATTACCGTAAAATCATGAAGGTTTTCATCGTGGGTACCTTCGTCGATAACTGCGCCTTGGAAAGTCTCTTCCATGTGCAGAAAAATGATGATCTATTGATTGTCATCGAAGATTCTCCAATTTGTGATGTTGTCCAGAATGGATGGTCTGAACAACAACTAGACGAAAAATGCATTGGGAGAAAGGCCTTCTATAGGAATTTTTTTTGAGGTGACATTAGCTAACAAATCAACCTCATAATTATTCAATCTTGGAATAGAATTATTGTTAAACGCAGAAAATTTGTTCATTAAATTCCATACCTCAGTTTGATAGCTTTTCAGGTGTGGAGATAAACAGTGGATGGAATTTTTTACCTATCTAACCACAATTTATGAATCACCAAAGACAGTAAAATTTTGAATCCTCAAATCTAGTGCTTTTCTGAGACCTTGCAGGAGTGCCTCGTATTCGGCCATATTGTTTGTGCATTCAAATTCTAACCGGAAAGAAATCAAAGTTTTGTTACCTGCTGGATCAATGAGCATGCACCCTGCACCAACTCCTTCCTTAGATTTAGATCCATTGAAGTAAAGATACCAGATTTGATTTTCGTCAGGTGCATGTGACCACTGCGAGAAGGATGTTGACTGTGTGCATGTCATAATTTCGGACTGTTGTTCCGGATTAGTAATGGTAGAAGTTTCATCCATGAAGTTGCCGAAAAACGTGTCCATCCCCTGTATTTCAGGTGAATTGGCAAAAGCAGTGAATGGTTCATTGGGATCATTTAAATCAGTTACTGTGAACTTAAGATAACGCTCATGATTTACCTTGATTCTATTAGGCTTTCCATTCTTAGGTAGCCACAAGTGAGACCAATCCATTGAAAAATAACCATGTAGCTGTTCAGACCAATCTCTACTTTAGAAAAAGCCATATAATTCGGGGATATCAACAACAATAATATCAATAGCTTGATGGACTTTAGGATTAGATGACAATTTGATAAGAACATTTTTTAATTCACCTATTACTTTAATGCTAGTTCGATCAAGCTGAATAATTTTCAGGCTGGAAGGTTGGACTTCGGCATTAATTTTTTGGCAGATAAACCAAGGCATTACGTTTGACGATGCACCTGAATCTACCATACAGTTATGTACATTCCTATTGAAAATTTCAAAAGTCAACAAAAAGGGTGGGACATTTATGCGAGTATTAACAACAAAAAAATGTTTTTTTTTAGTTGCAACCCCTGAAACTAGTTTATCTACATTTGTTACACTTTTTACAGCAAGGTCTCTTTTATCAGAAGAGTCTGGTGTCATTTTGACGGAGACCTTTTGAGGTGTTTTGGGGCTATTTTCAACAACTTTGATGCTGTTCAGATTGTTGTTTTTGCTGTTTTCTGAAATATTTTGTAGCATATTTTGCAGAAGAAAAGGGAATTTCAATAATTCGTAAACAGAAATATTAGCTCTAAGTTTTTTGAGATCCTCAATCAAATCATACTCTAAACTTGGGGATGTTGAATTTTTATTAGTTTCAATTGATTTAGACTATTTTTTAGGTGCATTAGTTCCGATTTCAGAAGAAGATTTATTTGATGTCTTGCTCCTGGTATTGTAAGGATGCACTGTTTTGAAATTAGCTTGAAAAATGCTATCCGAAAAATGCCCGAAAATGTTGGGAGATGATTCGTTCTCTTCCACTATCTCTTGTTCAACCACATCTTCAGGAATCTTGGGAGGAATCAAGTTATCATGTGCCTCTAGAATCATCTAAATAGAAAACTGTAAGCTTTCAAGATTTAGGCCTTCATAATTTGAGTTAGGCCGGTTTGTGGGAAAAAGGCTTTCTAAAAGGGGGTTTGTAAGGCCCTTTGCTTGAAGAAGCTTCTTCAACTGATCTTCTCAAATTTATAACCTGATTAGACAACTTCTGAACGACCTTCTGTAAGTTTTCTAGATCTGAACTATCTGATTGAGTTTTGTTTTGGGGAGGTCTAGGAAGAATTTCGATTTTCTTCTTGGAGGATGAAGTAGTCTCTGCCTCGTTACAGATATTGTCTTTTAGGCTGATAATATCTTTCTTGATTTGACTCGCCTCTTCGAAGGCTTCTAACAATGTGGCTTTCTTGGACCTTTTTACCCAAATAGCTATATTTTGATGTAAGTCTTTCATGTAGTGTGCGACGATAAGATTTTCGGTAGGCATTGAGTCCGTGGGGATTCGATTCTTTAATGTCAGGAACCTTTGATTAAAGTATTTTATTTTTTCTTTGGGGTTCATCCTTAAACTAGAGAGTTCCATGACTAGGACTTCAGGAGATTTGTCATCTCTGAATTTCTCAAGGAAACAGGACTCGAATTTATCCCATGACACAATGGTGTGGGGTTGTTGGGAAAAGTACCAGGTAGAGGCATTGCCTTCAAAGGTGTAGGGAAAAATTCTACATACTACGTCTTCATGTTCAACACTACAGAGCCTAATAGCTAGCATGAATTTTTTGATATGATCCTCAACAATTTGCTTGGAATCTGGGTCAAATTTAGGGATCCATTTCTTCGAATGTTTAGGAAAAGGATATTGGGGCCCAGGTATGGCCACTGCATATTGATCGAGCCAAGGTCTAGCGAGATTGTTCGGATTGGCCATAGGTGTGGGTGGTGTCAAAGGATGAGATGAATAACTACCTTCGTCTGATGATTCTTCTCCAAAAGAAGAAGGAGATGAAGGGGGTGGTAATGGTGGAATACCAGATCCTGTTGCTGCAGGAGTGAGGATGTGATCTGGATCCATAGGGATTAGGGTAAGATCAGTACCTTCAAGTTGCTCCTTGATATCAGAGAAGTCTAATGGTTGGTTCAAAGTCCAACCTGGTTGTCTGATACGGGCCAAGGCACTGTGCATCCTTATGAGGGATTGACGAACAATTTCTTGTACGTCGGCCCCTGGGGGGTTTGGAGTTACTAGTTCAATGGTGATCCGTGTATTGTCGTTTGATGTGGTTGTTGTTTGAGGGACAATGTTGTCGTCAGAATGACTTCTAGTTACTATAGTTGAGTGGGTAGGTGGGGGAGGAGTCTTGCGATCTCCAAGTGCCATCAATAGTATTCAAGACCTCCTTCTAGCACCATTTGTTGATGGGAGAAATTGGCCACTCGTCAACTAGAAGAGTGAATCCGGTCCGGGGTTGTCTAATTAACCCAAGTCGTTTGGATTAATTCACTCTGACGGGTTTAATGGCTCCGTTGGCCAATCTAAAGTTCTAAAGAAAGAGAAAAATAACTAAAAGAAATCCAATAACTTACTAAATAATAATCACTAAAATATATATGTACATCTAAATATATATACATACAGTTTATCCAATTAATACTTATATAATAGTTCTATTTATCATATATACAACATATACAAATAATAAGTTTTAATATGAACTCATAGAAAATCAAATGTTTAATGATTCTCGAAAATACTATTTGTTTTTTGGTTTGTTTTCTTGTTTGTATGCATCCATAAAATCAAATATTAAACTACTTAATTAAATAGAAAGATATAGATAGTGAAAATTATACTAAATATAAATACTTCTATAATAAGCAAGTAAATGAAATAAAAGAACAGACTAACCTATTAATGCATCCAATGTATGTATAATAGAGAATATCCATCCACCTTATCCGAGAAGTAAACCTGCAACAAATCTTAAGATTGCTCCGAATAAATGCGAAACAATATGCTAGAAGCTGAGTTTCGATAACAAAACGTATAATGGAGACAGTCACGGTGATATTGTGATTTACAATAACTACAGTCAGATAAATCTTGCTGTAAGAACTTGTATTTAAACATTCAACAGAAAATTAGAGATAAATCTCATAATTTGAATTGAATCGATGATCACCCTATATTGTATCTGAAACATGGCATATGAATAGCATGTAAAAATGAATTATTTCAACTCATAATAAATAATGAAGACAAAATCAATCACCATCTATTATCACATCGAAATAAACAGAACTTAAACTAAGACATCATACACAAAAGCTAATGCTGTAATATGCATTATGTTCCATTCAAGTCTGTGTGTAATTGTCCATACTCTAGCCTTAGGCCAAGATGCCTTTGTTTACAAAATGATAGGTTTATAAAGGTCTCAGGAAAGATAACTATTTTTGTTCCTGAGATCAAATATTTATTTCAAAAATAAAGGGGGATGCAACCACCCTGATCCTACTAAATCCTACAAAACTAACAACAGTTCATTTCTGTTCATTCAAAATACATCATAGATATGACCGGAAGGTCTCAAGAGTGCCTCAAATCAATTTTGAAATCATAGATCCTTGAATATCCTGAAATAAAAGAGAAATAGAAATATTTCAGATATATTTTCTGTCATTAATTTACACAATTCGAATTAACATAACTGGCTACAGAATCTTGCATTTCTGTAGCTAGTTATTTTAGTAAATGAAATCTCATTTTATTTAATGAATAAAACAGACTAAAATAGTGAAATATAGTTTATTCAACAAACCAAATAATCTAACTTAAGAGTGAAAGAAAACATGCTATTAATTTAAGAGATCATACCTCTAACCATGAAATCAAATCATATCATGAAACCTTGGAATTTACAATGGCTGTAGCAGCCTCAACGTTTTTAAATATCACACGACCTGTGGTCTTCATACATTTTTCCTTGCCTTGAATAACTGACTCAAGCCTCAAGTTTTCGCTCATTAAAACATCGACCTGATCTTTTAAAACCTTGATCCGTGACTATAGAATTGGGATATCAGTATAATATCTATCAATCCATGATAGAAAGACCTCACACTTTGACTGTGTGGCATTTGCATTAGAACAAACAAGATTGTGGACCGAAGAGCCCTCCATATGGATAGTATATTTATTGCAAATCTTGACACCAGGAAACTCTGGATTGTCTTTCAAACAAGGAGGTAAATTATCAACAAAGTTATAGGGTCGGTTAGGGTGTGGCCCGAATGACAAAGGGTCTTCCTCTGCAAGGAATTTGTCGATTTCTGAGTCTGAGCTTTCGTTAACCTCGATCATGCTGATTGCGTTTGCATGAGAATTCGTCTTATTACAAAGACTCTGTGATATCAATCTCCCAACCCTTTTGTTCTTAAAATTTATATCAACATTTCTTTTAGATTTCTTCCCTGTAGGTTTCTTTAAGTTTTTAACACAGTCAGTTGGATGTGTAATCTATTGACAGGCATGTTGAATGACCTTGGGATCGATCAAGGGTTTGTTGTTAGGGGAAGAGACATGAGTCTAGGGAGGTGAGAGAGATGTCGTCGAGTGGACAAGGGTCTCCTCAACCATGATTTTATCTACCTCACCCATATCAGGGCTACCATAGCCATTTTGGGTTATAAACTAATCCCAGTTGTCATTCTGTGACTTTAATTGATGTATGAGCAAGATTTTAACTAGGTCGTGATGAAAAAGGCTAGAGTCTGACCGGTAATTCTTGTATCTTTTCCCCATTTTATAAAGACTCCTGAGTAAGTAATATGGCATATTCAAAGGGAAACCCATAAAACTCATAAGCAAGCGTAAATGGTACAAAAATACAAGCCCGAAACGTCCCTCACATGTAACAAATTGCTTTACCACAGTGAGCAAATCATGCCACCGATATTTTAGGAATGAAATGGGCACACCTTTATCACAACTTGTTTTTTTTCGAGATGTAAACAACATGGTCCAAGGAACTTCTTCCACTTTTGTGTTTTTAAACCATTTTTAACCGCTTGTTGGTAACCCTGTGGCTTGACTCAGGAACTCCTCGGTAACCTCCATTTCAAGATCACCAACTTTCTCTCTACAACCATCAAAGGAGAAGGCGAATTCTTGGGAAACCTGTAAATTGAAACCCTGAAATTTCCTAATGAAAACGAGCCAGCCACTTCTCTCCAAATCTTCTATGTCATCGTCATATAAGAGCAAGGTTTGGATACCGTTTGGTTCAATTCTCACGACAGGAGCCATACTGGACGGGAGGGTAATCAAACAAACACAACATATAGGGAGGGTTTGTAAAAAAAAAAAAGAGCCATAACCTCGAGCCCAACAATGAACACTGTAAAGACTCATATGATGGGATGGAAGTTTAATTAAAACGCATGCAAAGAAGGCTTGCGAAGCCCAAGGCCATCCTTAGAAATGATGGCAGTCTACAAATCGTATGCCACCTTTGCATTCAGTACGATCTAGAACCAAAGCATTAAGACGAAAATAAGTGCACACATCGTGGGTTTGATCACAAAGTTTGGGTAAGTCAAAAATCGAAAAATCAAAAGTTTTGTAAAAGAAACGTAGTAAAGAATCAAACCAAAACCATATAAAAAATCAAATCGTGGGGGTCCTTTGCTCATAAAACCATCAATCTCTTAAGCATGCTTGTAATTAAAAGGATCAAAACAAAGAGAGTAATATATTCATGACAAGGAATCAAAACTCCATAATAAACTATATGAACAATTTGCCTTCAATGAAATTTTAAAACATAATGGTAATCATAGTCGCAAGTTTTCATGCTTTCAGTCATGAAAACAAACCATGAATAGAGAATAGGGAAAAGCGACAACTTACAACTGTCGTTTCGGAAACAACTCATGAAGAGTGATAAAAACTCATGACCCTAGTTAGGCAGCTATACAGATCGTTTAATTGACATAAAAATGTAAGAAAATCGTTAGGCTGCCAACAGGGCCCCCATTAGAATCTTGATAATTATAATGAGCTACAGAAACAACCTTTTCAAATACTTCCATACCTTGGCTTTCTTTGAGACAAACTTAAGACATTCACTATAGTATGAGACATTCATTACAAGAGTATATGTCAAAATTTTGAAGCGAGCATAGAAATATCAATTTAAACAAAAATGTTAATTTTTATCAACTGTTTACTTTTTTTTAAATTATGATTATGTGTTATTTCTTTTTCTCATTAGCAAGTTTGACTATTTTGAATAATGGGTTCAATACTTCATCAAATAACATCTTGGTTGGTTTCTCATTTTCATAAAATCATTTGGTGATATTAATTAATTAAATTATTTTTTCATTTTGCGTCGCATTTCAAAATAAAAATAATGATAATAAAAAGAATTATCTATCATTTGTTTGATTTTGTAAAAGAACAGAATTAATATTTTTCTCTTCTCCATTAAATTGAAGCTTCTAGAATTTTAAGATCATATTTGTGTTATCACTCCAGGAAACTCTTCTAGGTTGTATCTCAAAGATGCCTGGTAACTTAACTATTATTGCAATGGTTGACTCAATGATGTATGTGGGGTTGGATCAATATGAATATTTAACTCACTGGATTGTATACACAATACTATCTAATCTTATTCAAACAGTGCAAGGCCTTCAAGAGCTATTATCAAATAGGTAGCATATCAAATAGAACAGAAACTAATCACATCAACCAAAACACACACACACACACACACATACACATATATATACATATGATGGGTCAACAAACTAGTATGATTACTTATGATATGGTGAGATGACAGTCACCTATGGACTATGTAAACATAGACAAAGACCAGATTTCAACTCATAAGCATAAGCAAAAAGGGAGAAGAAGATATGATAGTATCAATGACGGAAGCTTGCAAGATGAACATATTATAGAAAGGGTCTCTATTACAAATGAAACATATTTTAGAACTCAAAATCAAACCATTGGTTCCTCAAAATTTTATGGCTTTATAGCCTTTACATCAGATATCCAGATCCTAGAAAACTGGATCAGATTTACTTGAAATAGAAAGTCAAAAACTGATACAAGAGAATAGGAAAAGATCCTATAAAGTAGGTCAACTCCTTATCTCTAATTATCTTCATATCTTGATGATCTTCGATAGCTGCAAGGATCTTCATGAGTTGATAGATGATTCGAATTTGCCACCTTTGCCAAAAAGACAGTTTTTTTCTAAAATAAGGTAGCAAACTCAATCTTCTCCTCTTAATGGAACCCTTTAAAATTGGAACAGAAACCCAATAATGATGCCATTAATTATTATCTATTATTAGAAATCGTCCTCATGGTATTCAGATCAAGGAAACTTGGATATGTGCAAAAATAGTAGCTTGCTACCCCGTTCTGTTCTTTTGGTGGTTGGGAAAAGACAGAAATATGCTCCTTTAATATTGAACTATATCTCTCAAATAAAAAAATATGGGTACAAAATGGAAGAGGCTTTTTTATATTGGTTTGTTGTAAGAAAAAACTTCTCTCAGGTCTTTGAGATTTGATTTCATTTTCCTAGGATCTATATTTCAAAAACATGTGTTAAACAGGGAAATTTTGAGATCTGAAAATTAGGGCTCAGAGATGAATTCAATTATCCCAATATATTGCACCTGTAGGAAAAATGAGAGAGTTTATTTTTCCTTGACATGTTAGCAACAAAAACCTCCATCTGTTTTTCAAAAGTATTCTCCAGACGCTTAGAATCATCATTTGAAAATGATGACTTAGCATAGTAAAAACATACTTTTATGCACTTTCGGTGGCTAAGAGAGCCCCGAATTTTGCGTTTAAGCCACCGAAAGCTGAGGATTTCGGTGGATTAGAAGCCCTTTTGGAAAGGCACTTAGCTGTAGAAACTTGAGTTTTGACTTTTTTTGAAATAAAAACCAAATCCAATGTTTTTCAATCTTTATTACAAACATAAGGCTCTAAAAAATGAACCTTAAAAAATTTAGAAATGTATTTTTCAATGACTTCCTATCACCTAAATAAACAAATTTGACTGGTTTATTTTAGGAGATAACATCTAGCTCCTATTAGGGAAGAAACGTCCCTATGAGGTTTCAAGAACCTAGCAAACCTTCTGCCTTTAGCATTGGGCATGGAGTCATCTGGCGTTTATGGTTGGGGACCTCCCTGTGAGGTTTCCAAGAACCTATCAGACCTTGTGCCTTTAGCATTGGGCATGGAGTCATATGGATTTTACAACTGATATTTTTTGAACCTGTAGTCTTCCTGTAGCATGCTTTGCTTATTCATGAAATCAATCAACTGAAAATGACTACTTTCTCATAAACAAACTTATTCCCCTACTCCTACTCTAACCGAATTTGCATTCGGGTTAGATAAAGGATGATTTCCATAAAAACCATCCAAGTAATTTTAATACTGAAGAAATCTCATCTTTATCACTAATCAATAAATAATGTTTGACATGAAACAACAGTGATAATAAGTCTTTCAGGAAACCATACTTACCCAGAAACAATGGCAAGCTAAAGAAATCTGAAACTTTCAAGCTTTCTGAAAATTATAACTCTATGAATGTTTCCAACGGATCCTTGAAAAGAAGATAAGAAACATGTTGCTCCTCAGGAAACAATTGCACATATCAGGAAGCCTCTTGACCATCCATAACTGTTCCTCTACAAGAATACTGATCATCTTCTTGTCCTTTTGAGATCAACTTGTAATCATCAAAAACTACAATTTCCTCATCAAAATAATGGTCACAAGGGGATAACGAAACATGATTTACATCATATGGATTAGAATCAGCTAAGAACATATAATGTCCTATGCAATCATTAGTTATCATAGGATCTTCCTGATTTACAAACTGATCATAAAATTCACATGTATAACTGTCTCTAGAATACTCTGCATATACTGAAGAATCTAATTCTGAATCTGAAATATACTCACTTTCGGGCTGTTGTTCCATATTTGTTTCATACTCACTGCTTTCTTGCCTTGAATCTAAAATGTATTGACAATCTTTTTTCTCTTGTGCATACAGGTCTTCAAAGTCAGTTTGCTCTCAGATACTTCTGGAAGCATGAATGTTCTCCTCCACCTCTTGAGCATATTCAAACAAACTCCTTAGAGATGAAGACCTTCTTTCAAACAAAAGAAGGGAAAGTTCTGAATACAAACTCATAACATAATATATCATGGCACTTGTCTCTGTCGGCTGGATCTCCAAAGTCATGTCATGATAGTTGCTGAAATTTTTTTGATTGAAAACGGACAAAGCTTTTTTTCCCTCTCTCTTCAAAGCATAAAAGTTAGCGAGATACAAATCAAGAGATTTGTTCTCACCCCAATGCTTCAAAAAGGCATTTGATAACTCGATCCAAGAGCCAATAGAATTAACTCTCATACTTTTAAACCATGAAGCAATATCTCTGATCAAAGACTTGGAGAAAAATCTCATGATCACATCTTCATGAACAATCTCAAATTGCTCAACAAATTCTCAAAGGATTCTAAGTGCCTCTTAGCTGAAATTTGATTCTCTCTAGAAAACTGGGGAAGATATCCATAACAGTCAAGAGGGTAAGGATTAAGGAGATAGGGAAACCTTAAAGGTTTGAACATCTTCATCCTGATATTAATTTGAAAAGAAGTAGGCTGATTATGAGAACTAACATGTTGATGACAAGGTTCATTAGTAATTCCACAAGGTGTTGATCTATGGACAGGGTTCGAGTTGGTTCTAACCTCTGTATGGTTACATGAATGATCATATTCAAGGGGGATTTGAATACAATGATCATCTTTATGAACAGGCTGAGGTATCGATATTGAATCAAAATCTACAAAATAAGTAGTATGCAGATCTTCTTCTTCTAAAGACAGATATATACAAGAAGGATGATGATTTTTTGAATATACAAAACAAAAAATGATTCTCTTTACACGCGAAGGGAAAAGCATGAACGAGATGATAAAGAAAAACAACAGTTCATGAAGCAAACTAATGAACTGATACCTGGATTTGAAATTCATCTCCTTCATCTTCTATCAACTAGATCTTTCCCAGTGGAGTCTTATTAAACTCGGATGGATCAAGAAAATAGAAGGCTCTGTAAATCATCCCTAGCAGCAGGGCTAGATTTTCTTTCCCTTTTACAAACAAGTCTTGGAGAACATACTCTACTACAGGTAAACTGGTATGAGTATAGGAGTAGAGTTTTTTCTGGTTCTGTTTGCAAAGAATTCAGAGAAAAGGAGTAGTCCTCTTCCAAGGTAGATTGTTCAACTTATTTCCCTAAACTATGTACAAAAATATTCACAAGAAAAGGATTTATAATAGTAGAATCTAATGAAGGCTCATCACCCTTTGGATTCTCTGATTCAACTACAGTTTTTTGAGAACAAGAAGCTTCAATCGAAGTAGACTTGATGGAAGGTGTTCTAGGTACAGATAAAGGAGTAGTACTTCTTGAGATACCTGATCTAGATGTCTTTGTTGTTCTGGAAGTTTTCCTTTGTAGAGCTCTTCCTCTTCTAATGATGTTCTCTGGGTCTGCAGCAGGTGTTGCTGCTGGCCTCTCTTGATTTTCTCTAGTATGAGTCCTCCTCAGAGCCACATTTCTTCAATGGAGTCTCCAGATACAAGATTACAACCAATGAAATGTCCAGGCTTTGTCTATCATCAAATTTGGATCTATGTCATCTCCCAAGGAAGTTGAGCTTCAATCTCTTCTCCCTGGAAATGACGCCAATTTGTTATCACTCCAGGAAAATTTTCTAGGTTGTATCTCAAAGATGCCTGGTAACTTAACTATTCTTGCAATGGTTCACTCAATGATGTATGTGGGGTTGGATCAAGATGAATATCTAAATCACTGGATTGTATACTCAAGACTGTCTAATCTTATTCAAATAGTGCCAGGCCTTCAAGAGTTATTATCAGATAGGTAACGTATG
>SNQJ01S0073089.1:15314-53086 GCA_010110895.2 Picea sitchensis | reverse complement strand
TCCATCCAGATATATAGAGTCTGAGAGTTTACAAAATAGTAACATTATTTTCCCTATCACTCCAACCCTTTCCTTATCAAAATCCACTTCCATATATAATGAATCATCTTTATCTACCCTAAGGATGTCGAAACTAAATAGCTACATAGGATCCTCCGCCATTTAGGAGTCTTGTTACAAAAGATTCCAACAAAAACCTAATAAATGCCTATTTTTCGGGGTCTTATATAATGAGATAAATGCCTTTTGAAACAAGTCATGTTGCTTGATATGGAGATGGAACACATGTCCCTCATGTCCACCTAACTCCTAGGAGACCATTCGAACCTTCCCTGGTAGCTGGAAATCTTCCCATTGCTCGAATTTGTCAGACTGTTAAATTTTTCATCGCCTATGACAGCATGCACTATGAACTTTCCTGTAGGTGATGATTTTATCTTTTCTCCCAAAATACAAACTAGGTCGAGATCATTTTTTGTCAGAGAAAAAAAAAAAAATTCCTCCACACCAAATTTCAGAGGAACCCAGATTGGAATTCAAACTTTATGATCAAAAAAATCCTTTGTTGTGTGCTAATTTCTTGCAAACTATCATAAATTACCAGTTCACAACGTCAGGCACTACGAAATTTCCTGTAGCATCATTTTTCACTTTTCCAAAATCTTTAGCATCCCAAAACGGTATCAGGTGTCCAAAAATATTGTAAAATTCATAATCTTAATAATCTTGATTAAAGAAAAGCACCCAAACTGATAATCATGGCTTAGAAAACATAGCCATCACCAAAAATGTTGTAAAATGCATGAAACGGGAAATTTGGGTTTTAATGACTGAAATGTTTTCAAAAAGAAGAATTTGTCCAAATATTTTATATACCTTACTCTATACACATTGAGGTATGATACAAGACACTCTTCCAACAGGAGGAATAAGGAACAACAACTAAGAATTATAATAAAAGGGAGATACAAATGTGAATTTTCTACTAAAACAAGGTTTTTTATCAGTATAAATATCAATTAGCAACATTGATGATGTGTGCAACTTAAGCTTGCTTCATCATATGACCAACCATACATTTCAAATTAGATAGGGGTGAAATTTTAAATATTTCGAGGATGAAGGTTTCAACAGTGTTGGAACAGAGGGTTTGCAGTGCTAGGTGAAATTTAGTGGGACAGGTGGTTTCTTAGCAGTGCAAAAGATGGATGAGGTCTAAAGGAGTCCCATTTTAGTGAGCAAGGTTCATAACATCATGGAGTTGAGTTTGAAAGCTAGCATCAAAAGAAATCGACAATTCACAGTGCCAGTTCGTAGCGTCTGTTTACCAATTCATAGTGTCTAATTCAAACATGGATTGCGCACTTCAAGGAAACTATTGTGAGATCTGTGACACAATCCCTAAAAAGTGGTTAAATGCAGGCTTTGAAAACAAGGAAATCATCTTTGAAACAATCCTTTGATTGTAATGATGACAAATGAATGCATGAGGTACTTAGAGTACACTACGAACTCTCCTAATGAGTTGGCAGCACATACACCCAACTTTGACATGACACTTAAACGGATGGATGGTGATAAGGAGAAACTTGTGTACAACTTGGAGGTGTGACATGTCAAAGTAATTATGTAAGGATCAAAGGTGTGACTCAAAAACAAAACCAAAGTGATTCTCTTTTACCCCTAAAATTATATGTGTTAACATTTGGCTCCACAGGGGATGGAATGCTCCCTATGAGTTTCCAAGAACATGCAATTCCATTTCCTTATCCATTGGACTATGGAGTCATCTAGTATCAAACTTGTGCAACCAAGCCTCTGCAACACTTCAAGGTCTGTCATTTAAATCCTCTCAAGTAAATGACTCCATAGCCTACTCTAACCAATCCTCTCAAGTAAATGACTCCATAGCCTACTCTAAGAAATCCTCTCAAGTAAATGACTCCATAGCCTACTCTAACCAATCCTCTCAAGTTGGAGATCAAACTTGTGCAACCAATTTGCTCAAGTAAATGCAAAATTCCACAGCAACCATTCAAGTAGCTTCATGACAGAAATAATCCCATATATGTCACTGGTTAATAGATAACAGCATAAATATAAAATAATCCATAGAAACTCCTTCGGAAAATCATACCCATCCACAAGTGTTGGTGAAATGATGAAATATGAAATCTTCAAAGAATTTGAAAGATATGACTCCAATAAAACTGCTACTAGATCTTCGAAACCATGATCAGAAGTCTGTTGATTCAAAAAATATAGTTTTCATTGCATACATTCCATCTTGCTGAAAAATATTTGACCTCTTTGTTCTTTCGAGAGTAGTTCTTGGTTATCAAGAGTGAAAAATTCCTCTTCGGTAAAATGGTCACATGATAATTATATAGTAGGAGTTAAAGCATTCCAATTATGATTACTTGCAAATATATAATTATCTATACAACCATCTTTTACTACCTTCTCAAATTGATTTGGAAAATGATCACAAACATGATCTATATCCCTGTTTATAGAAAAATTTGAAAACATTGTAGAATTGTGTTCCAAATATGAATCATACTTGCATTCTTCTTGCTTCTCCTATGCATGCAAATCTTCATAGTAAGCTTGATCTTGAATCCTCTTACAAGCCCAAAAGTTCTCCTCAACTTTTTTAGAATCCTCAAACAAGTGTTGCAATGATGAAGATTTCCTTTCTCTTAGAAAAATGACAAGATCTGGGTGTTGAGCTACTGCGTAGTAAACCATAGTTTCAATCTCAGAAGGTCGAATCTCCAAAGGCATGTTGTAATAAAAACTATGAAACCTCTTGTTGAAGGTGGCCAGAGCTTCATCTTGTTTTCTCTTATGAGCACAAAACTCAGTTAAGTGTTGATCAAAGGACTTGTTCTTTCCCCGGTATCTTAAAAGTGCATCATATAAATCAATCCATGAAATAATGGAACAAACTTCTAGAACTTTAAACCACAAAGCAGCATCCCCAACCAAGGATTTGGAAAATAACCTCATGGTGACATCTTTATATACTATTTCAAAATTATCAACACAGTTCTCAAAGGCTCCCAAATGCTTCTCAGCAGTGATATGATCTTCTCCAGTAAACCGAGGAAGATACTCAAAACATTTGAGAGGGTATGGATGAAGGTGAGATGGAAGCCTTAAGGGTTTAAAATTTTTCTCTTTAATTCTAGACTAAACATCAGTGGGATAAAAATGAGGTTTAATAAGCTCATTGAAAGGTAAAACAAATACTTTAGGAGGTAAATCAACTTCATAATTCGTATGACTATAGGGTTGATCAATTTCAAAAGGGATCAAGATATGGACTTCATTCTTCTCAATAGATTTAGGTGAAGAGACATGATCAACATCTACAACACATGCAGAATGCAGACCTTCTTCTTCCAAAGAGGGATATATAATTGAAGGCTTATGATCGTTCGAATAGACAAAGAAAACGATAATTTGTTTTATATGTAAAGGGAAATACAGGAATAAACTGATGAAGAACAACAAAAGTTCATGGAGAAAAATAATGAGTTGATACCTGGTTTTTCCCTTACATCTTTTCATTTTTCTGTCAGCAGGATCCTTCCTCCGATGGAGTATTTGATTATGAAGCCTCCAGGTAGAATATTGCAATCACATTTTGTGTCCTGCTCCTGTCTACCATCAAGAGATGGATCTTCTCAATGTCATTCTCCCAGGGAAATATCTTCAATCCGTTCCCCAACAACAACGCCAAAAATGTTAGCACTAAGAGTCACACTAAGATTGTTGTAAGTGTAATCCCAATACCCTTCAGAATGTTTAGAGTTGGATGAGTGATTATATTTAAAAATGGATCAAACTAATAAGGTTCAAATCCTAATCTAATGCAGAAAACGCCAAAGACTATATTCTAGCAAAAAGGGTTATCATAATATCTAACCAACACATATTTGAAATATGAATAGAATAAAATGTATAAAAACATCAATATGAACAGTCAATTTCACATTAGGCTTGATTGACACATTCATATGGCTGAAATTTCATTAATTAGGATCCTTCTAATCAAGAAATAAATATTTGCTCCAAGAAGAGATGCTCCACAAAATACACAGTAAATCATCCACTACATAACTCTACTGACAAAGATGTTAATAAATCCTTTATCAATCAGTATTACATAAGAGAAAGAAGACAAATAAAATGAACAAATAAAGGAGCACAAGTTAATCTTTGACTACACAATAATCCTCCATCTAGATATACATGGTCCGAGAGTTTACAAAATAGTAATAGTCTTTTCCCTATCACTCCAACCCTTTCCTTATCAAAATACACTTCCATATATAGTGAATCATATTTAGATACCCTAAGGAGGTAGAAACCAAAGAGCTACATGGTATCCTCCTCCATTTAGGAGTCTTGTTAGAAAAGATTCCTAAAAAAACCTAATAAATTCATATTTTTTGGGATCTTGTCTAATGAGATAAATGCCTTTTGAAACAGGTCTTGTTGATTGATCAGGACATGGAACACGTGTCCCTCATGTCCAACTAACTCATAGGATACCATTAGAACCTTCTCTGACAGCTGGAAACCTTCCCATAGCTCGAATTTGTCAGATTATTAGAGTTCGCAATGCCTATGACAACATGCACTATGGACTTTCCTGTAGGTGATAAAAAAAATTCTCCCAAAATACGAACTGGGTCGGGCTGAGTTTTTGTCAAAAAGTAAAAAACATCATGTTTTTCCTCATCACCAAATTTCAAAGGAACCCATATTGGTATTCAAAAGTTATGATCAAAAAAATCCTTTGTTGTGTGTTAATTTCTTACAAACTATCATAAATTACCAGTTCGCAGCGCCAAGCGCTGCGAACTTTCCTGTAGCAACCTTTTTCACTTTGCAAAAATATTTAACATCCCAAAAATTGTATTAGGTATCCAAAAATGATATAAACTTCATAATCTTAATAATCTTGATTAAATGAAAGCACCCAAACTGATAATCATGGCTTACAAAACATAGCCATCACCAACAATGTTGTAAAATGCATGAAACAGGAAATTTGGGTTTTAATGACTAAAATGTTTTCAAAAGGAAAACTGTGTCCAAAGATTTTATATACCTCACTCTATACACATTGAGGTATGAGACAATACACTCTTCCAACATGAGTAATAAGGAACAACAACTAAGAATTATAATAAAAGAGAGACAAATGTGAATTTTTTGCTATTTATCAGTATAAATATCAGTTAGCAGCATTGATGATGTGTGCAACTTAAGATTTCTTTAGCAGATGACCAACCATACATTTCAAATTATATAGGGGTGCAGAACCACTCTCTCAAAATTGATCTTTTAAATATGTAGAGGATGAAGGTTTCAACAGTGTTGGAACGGAGGGTTCATATCGCCTTGTTCGCAGTGCCAGATTAGCCAGTTTGCAATGCTAGGTGAAATTTAGTGGGACAGGTAGTTTCTTAGTAGTGGAAAATATGGATGAGGTCTAAAGGTGGCCCGATTTAGTGAGAAAGGTTCGTAATATCATGGAGTTGAGTTTGAAAGCTAGCAGCAACAAAAATGGACAGTTCGCAGTGCCTGTCTACCGATTTGCAATGCCTAATTCAAAGATGAATTGCACACTTCGAGGAAACTTTTATGAGATATGTGACATAATCCCTTAAAAGTGGTTAAGTGTAGGCTTTGAAAACTTGGAAATCCTCTTTAACATGATCATTTAATTGTAATGATGACAAATGAATGCATGAGGTACTTAGAGTACGTTGTGAACTCTCCTAGTGAGTTGGCAACACATACACCCAACTTTGACTTGACACTTAAATGGATGGATGGTGACAAGGAGAAAAATTTGTATGACTTGGAGGTTTGACATGTCAAGGTAATGATGTAAGGATCAAAGGTGTGACTTAAAAACAAAACCAAAGTGATTCTTTGAGACCCCTACAATTCTATGTGCTAAAAACATGAGTAACTAATGCTCGATAGTAGTGATCTAGATAGATCTAGACAATCATTGACAGAAACCGAAGTAATATGCCACCTAGTCTTAGTTAATTGGTCCATGCAATAATCAATTAACTAAGTCACACATGTGTAAGTGAGAGAAACACATGCAATCACAAGATATTCACCCTCATGGACACATGCATAAGATATGCACACTCATGGTGAGGAAATCGAGGTGAACATGAAATTGTTGGTCATAAAACCAAGGTTTCCTTGCATGAGTGACCTCCACTAATCTAACTGAGGTGTAACTAACTCTGAATTGAAGAGGAAATGTTCCCTATTTTGTAGGAGATGCCCTAATTTGTAGGGGAATATTCTCAAGAGAGAATATTCTCATATATGGAAGCTCCCTCAACATTGTACTATCAACCTTATGAAAATAATTACCTAGGTGAGTGTGTAATATCTCCAACACCCCCCCTCAAAACTGTCAGTGTTTCATGGAAACCTACACAAGAGACCTAGCTAAAGCATACACAAACAAAGCTTATCAAGAAAATAAAGAGAGATACACAATGAAGAATGAGAATCAATGTATATTATGATATTAGCAATGAGTGAGTGATCTTCACTCATATAGGCAATGCCATCCTATATTTAGGAATGCATGCATAATAGTGATGGTATAAGATTAGAAATTCTAAAATAGAACTAGTCAGTTAACTCCCACTGAACTAGTGTTACTCCCATTGAACTAGTGTGCCAAAAATATAAATTTCTCCAACGCCCCCCCTGAAAATCACTATGGAGTAAAAAATGAGTCCCAACTACTAGGACATATTAGGTGCTCATGTACAATGAAACTTGTTATCACCATAACAATTTTTAGACAGGATCCAAGTCTTGGAAATTTAGCAAGAGCTACATCGTCGCGGAAGCGTGATAGTTTGGAGAATTTATAATTTAGAGAACCAGGACATATCTAGCAGTGTATGGACAAATATAGTGGAGACAAGTATAACTCGACAGACCTTCAATTGTAAAATGACCCAGATCAATGATTGGGGCCCATATCGGGCGGTGAACTTACATGGGACTTAACCATGTAAAGGCGGACCAGGGAAAACCATTGTGGTTTTTAAAATGGACGCACGACGCCTCTAGAGATACATTGGGATGAAAGGCGGTTTGCCTAAAACCACTTTCGCAAAATCCACGATGTCACATGTTTCAATACGTCAAATCAACCACTCATGGGGAGGGTGATGGCTGGTCGGAATCATCCTGCTTCACTCATTTGGTACTTCACAACCGTATGATGTCAGGTGAACGCCGCCATATAACGAACTCGAAAGCTAATCATTTGAAATGGATTAGCCAAGTGTGGTAAACCAACGTACCTGCAAGTGACTATGTCAGTGATTCATGATTGGAACTCTATAACTACTGATTCTCATGTATGAGGGTATCATCTCATCTGTAATATTGAATCTCTAATTTCTGAAGGAACATCTTGGTGTCTATGATACTGGGATACATGGACAAGGCCAATCAAGCCATATCCAGTCAAACAGGTCATTCAAGTAACATGGCGGGTTTATCTACTAGTAAGAAAGAAAGGGAAATTGCACGTATATTAGCAACTAAATTCCATATGGAACCTGCTATGGACCCAATATTATAAGTCAAGCTAAATACCATCATGAAGGACCTAATCATCAATAGGCCAGCTGTGAAAAAGAAACGAAGCAAATGGCAGAAGACAGAAAACATGGCCGAAACGGCTTAAAGCATTGGGGAGAATCAATCAACCTGGTTGGTCACTCTAAAGGAGGAGATCTCTAAGCTGAAATAAATTCTCAGACTGGAATAAGTACATCTCAACATGTTTTGGACAGATTGTGGTCGTAGAAAAGGGCCTAGATATGATGAACCTGTTCCTAACGGTCCCTTTAAAATAGGATAACGGTTATTATAAATCATTCCTCCTTGTAACTTATCTCTAATTTTAGAATTATGAGAAGTCTAAACGTTTTGAATTCCATGAAGGAACCTTCTCTATATATGTATCATCCCAAGGATGTAAAACAGGAAGAAAAAAGGAGCCTTCCCTCTGTGCAGGAAGACTTTTGTAAAGTTTGGGGCTAGAACGAATATATAAATGCAGAGGCAGATTTTGGATTGTTTATGAAAAGATTCTAACTGGCAGTGACATGAGTCTTGTTTTCCCCTCATAGTACGTATTTCCTGTAAGCATATATTTCATTTACACTTCCTTCTGTCTAAATTGGATATTTAGAGGCCTGGAATTCATTATTTTATTCTCTTGGCTTAGAAACTTAGACTATGTTTCTCTCTTCTTAACTTATTCAGAATTCATCTTTGTAATGCTCTAATGTAGTTATGTGTTTCTTTTTCTTCTGATGTTATTAAAAAAATTTAGATATAAACTCAGAATCACTAACTAATTTAGCCTTTTTCTCTGAATAGTTCTCAGGTTTGATAATGTGTTCTATTTATTCCAGACCCCATAGCCCAAATGCTATCTTCTTTTTTCCAGTCATTTTATTAAAATTTCCCAAAACAAACCAAATCTAGCCATTGATTTCCATAGATATACCCAATGACACGAGAGATCCTTCTCTGAGTTGAGCAGGCTAGTGCCTCAGCTCTAAATCTGGTTGAAACAGTTACCTCTGTCATTTGTCTATTTAGCCAGACAAAATTTACAGAGTGCTAACATTTTGGCGTTGTTGTTGGGGACGAAATTAAAAACTTTTCCCTGGGAATAACGACATGGTTGAGTTCTAAGGTCTGAAAGTAGCAGACACTTAGGCACATATTGGTTGTATTCCTACTCTGGCGACTCCACACATCAAAAAATTAGTTTGAAGGTGATTCCACTGGTAGAAGAATCCACAAATTTGAATTTGCATTGGTGACTCCATTCTCAATGCATAATCCAGCTTCCAAAACATTATTGTCAAATCCACTCAAGCTTCAAATGTAATTCAGAGACTTCACTAGAAGATGAGATCCCTTGACAGGGGAGTGGGAAGGTATCATGGAGGAAAACAGGTACTCAAAATGGGATCTCTTCCAAAGCATTTTACTATTTGTTATAAGTTACTTATTTTCCTTCCTTGAGCATGCCAAACAAGTTTTTCTTTACCTGTTGCATTTGGATGACAATCACGAAAAACTTTCAATCATTTATCCTCCTCTTAAAGTTGCACATGCATACCCCCACTGTATCACTAATTTTGATAAGATTTTTACAGCTAGGCCATGTGATGACCATGACCAAGTCGATGAACCCCATGAAGCCAAGGCCGATGTCTCTTCCCTTGTTCCTAGTCCAATGTCCTCCAGATCCCAACATAGATACATACCCCTAAAACTACCCCAAGTCCTCCACGATTTCCCTCCAAATCACCATGAGTATCTACCTATGTTTGATGGAGAACCTAATGTCATCTCAGCTGAAAATCACATCCAAGGGTTTGAGCATTTTATAGATTTATTTGAGATTAACCATGATGATATTTGTATGAGGGCCTTCTCTCAATCCTTGAAAGGGGATACCAAATATTGGTTTAAAAAATTGCATCCAGAGACAATTATCTCATGGGAGGAGTTGAAGAATGTTTTTCTAAAGTTTTGGGGCAAGGAAAAATATTTGGATATAAAACTTATTGAGTTCTATGCCTTGAAAAGGCAGGGAAATGAAACTATATCTATATTCAGTAGAAGGTTTTCTAGTATCTGTTATAAATTGTCTGAAGAAATCTGACCCACTGAAGTCGTTGCCATGCTCCATTATGCAACTGCTCTTCATCCAGATCTATCTTTCCTCCTGATGGAAAGGAGACCTAAATATTTACAACAAATGTTCAATGATGCACAAGACATTCAACAAAATATCCAAGCATGTGAATAGACTCGAGATGAGAAGTTAGATGCTAAATAAAATAAAAGAGAATATGAATAGAAAATTGTTGATTTGAACCTTGAGCATAGAGTTGACCATGTCATAGGCCCTCTTGAATTTCCCACTACCAATGATGTTGCAAAAAATTAAGTCCCACTTGTTGAAAGAGAAGGTGTTGATTTAGTTTCTAATCCATCCCATGATAAGCAAGGGGTTGATTATTTCATGTATTCATTTATAGATAATCAAGAGGATGAGTGTACACATCCATTTGTCGAAGAACAGGTTGATGTCCCAAGTTTGTTCTTGTTAGATGACCTTGCATATGTCAGTGATCTACCTGTATATGACAAGTATGAAGATGATTATGATATTGAAGATGTTCTTTTTCAGCAGTATAGTGAAATAAATCAACCTACATATCACAGTTATAAAGAGCAAAGTATTGGGTCAACTGAAGAAAATTCTCTACCTTTGTGCTTTGCTGCATTTGAATTGTTGAAAGAGAATTCTAAGATCATTGTGGAGGCAAATGAATTTGCGCTGATGTAAAATCACAATAAATCAATGGAACAAATTAATAAGATGTTGCAACATTCTTCTCATGTGTTTTCCATTGGTTCAGAGGCGCAGTCATTAGTTGAAGATGAAACTGAAAATGAGCATGTTCAGAAATATGCCCACAGTAAAGAGACCGGAGAAAGTATTGAATCATGTGAGACAACCTTACCATTGTGTTTTTATTCTTTCAAATTGTTGAAGCAAAATATTTTTAATGTATCAAGTCAGAAATCCACCGGACATGATGGTGAATAGAAAGAGAGAAGTAGACTTGCCAGTACTGATAACCATGTTGATGATCACATGAAAAGTTATTTTAGCTCAGATTTGCATCATATTCTCAGCTATCAGCCTGAAAAATAAGAAGAACATGCTCAAGAGATTGTTGTTCAAGGCCATTACCATTCGTCTGAAACAAATATGGATATTCAACAATGTTTCCAGCATGACGAAGTGTTTCAAAGTTGTCTTTCTTCCCCTGAGAATGACGTATTGGTTCAATTTCTAAACAGCATAGACACAAATGAGGGTTTTGAAAATACATCCATGAGAACTCTAGACTGTGAAATAGTTCATGATATCATCTTTTCGCATTTGCAAGAATATTATGAGCAGGAACTTATTTCTATTAATTCATTTGAAAGTCAAAATGGCAGTCCTCAAACAAATTTCCAGAAGTTTAATGAAACCAAATCAGAATTGTTTGATGAACAAGAGGATAGCCTTGATGCATATAACATGGTTGTCATATTTGAATATGTTCAAGAATGTATGAATGTTTTTCTTGAGATGCATGAAGAAGTAGACAAACCTATTGCTACCATTTCATTTGAAAACGTTCTCAAAATAGAAGAAATGGAGCAAGAACAATAAACACTCATGAAAGAGTCTTGTATTTTTGTTTTTTCTCACCAAGAAGAAATGATTTATCATGGTTTTCAAGATCCAGTGGCCATCCTATTACAATCATCAGCGAAGGAGGAGTTTGTTTCATTCATAAACTCAGATTTTGGATTCAATTTATTTTTTCAGCTGCCATCTTTTACATTTGTCTACCTTCTTAAGAAAGATGTGAGCAGAGAAAAATCAGGAAGCCAATTGTTTGATTGGTTTCATTGGAACTTTAGCATCACTTGATTGAGTATTCATTTCAGCATTTTAGGGTAGGTAGGAGTGTACGAATAAGATTGTTGGACAAGAATTTTTCAGTTTATATTTACAGTATTGTGTACAGTCATTTTCAGCAGTATATTCAGTGTTTAGTATCCAGTGGAGAGCAGCGTGCAGAGTTTGGACTTTAGAAGACACTAGTGATATGGTAGGATCAGGGTACAGACACATGTTTTGGGATCATTCTAATGGATCAGACACCAAGTCTACAAGTTATTTGCTACCTCACAGGGAGGATAGCATCCCCAGTTGGAGCCTATGTTATCACCATAACAATTTTCAGACAGGATCCAAGTCTCGGAAATTTAGCAAGAGCTACATGTCATGGAAGCGTGATAGTTTGGAGAATTGATAATTTAGAGGACTAGGACATATCTGGTGGCGTATGGAAAAATATAGCGGAGGCAGTTGTAACTTGACATATCGTCGATTGTAAAATGGCCTAGATCAACGGCTGGGGCCCATATTGGATGGTGAACTTGCACGAGACTTAACCATGTAAAGGTGGATAGGGGAAAACCATTGTTCTTTTTAAAATGGATGTACGACGCCTCCAGAGATACATCAAGGCGAAAGGCAGTTTGCCTAAAACCACTTTCACAAAAGCCCTGATGTCACATATTTCAATACATCAAATCAACCACTCGTGGGGCGGGTGACAGCTGGTCGGAATCACCCTGCTTGACTCGTTCGGTACTTCAAAACCGTATGATGTCAGGTGAACATCTCCATATAACGAACTTGAAATCTAATCATTTGAAATGGATTAGACAAGTGTGGTAAAACAACGTACCTACAAGTGACTCTGTCAGTGATTCATGATTGGAACTCTATAACTACCGATTCTCAAGTATGAGGGTATCATCTCATCTGTAAGATTGACTCTCTAATTTCTAAAGGAATATCTTGGTGTCCATGATACTGGGATACATGAAAAATGCCAATCAAGACATATCGAGTCAAACAGGTCATTCAAGTAACATGGCGAGTTTATCTACTAGTAAGAAGGAAAGGGAAATTGCACGTATATTAGCAACTAAATTCCATACGGAACCTTCTATAGACCCAAGATTAGAATTCAGGCTAAATCCCATCATGAAGGACCTAATCATCAACAGGAAAAAAAGAAATGAAGCAAATGGAAAAAGACAGAAAACATGGCCGAAATGGCTAAAAGCATTGGGGAGAATCAACCGGCCTGGTTGGTCACTCTAAAGGAGGATATGACTGAGCTAAAATAAATTCTCAGACTGGAATAAGTACATCTCAACATGTTTTGGACAGATGTTGGTCGAAGAAAAGGGCCTAGATATGATGAACCTGTTCCTAACGGTCCCTTTAAAATAGGATAACGGTTATTATAAATCATTCCTCCTTGTAAATTATCTCTAATTTTAGAATTATGAGAAGTCTGAACATTTTGAATTCCACGAAGGAACCTTCTCTATATATTTATCATCCCAAGGATGTAAGACAGGAAGAAAAAGGGAGCATGTCCTCTGTGCAGGAAGACTTTTGTAAATTTTGAGGCTAGAACAAATATATAAATGCAGAGGCAGATTTTGGATTGTTTATGAAAAGATTCCAACTGGCAATGATATGAGTCTTGTTTTCCCCTCATAGTATGTATTTCCTGTAAGCATATATTTCATTTACACTTCCTTCTGTCTATATTGGAGATTTAGAGGCCTAGAATTCATTATTTGATGCTCTTGGCTTAGCAACTTAGACTATGTTTCACTATTCTTAACTTATTTAGAATTCATCTCTATAATGCTCTGATGTAGTTATGTGTTTCTTTTTCTTCTGATGTCATGCAAAATTTTCAGATATAAACTCAGACTCACTGCCTGATATAGCCTTTTCCTCTGGATAGTTCTCAAGTTTGATAATGTGTTCTATTTATTCCAGACCCCATAGCACAAATGCTATCTTCTTTTTTCTAGTCATTTTATTAAAATTTCCCAAAACAAACCAAATCTAGCCATCGATTTCCATAGATATACCTAGTGACACGAGAGAGCCCTCTTTGAGTTGAGCAATCTAGTGCCTCGGCTCTAAAGTTGGTTGAAATAGTTACCTCTGTCATTTGTCTATTCAGCCAGACACAATTTACATAGTGCTAACACAACTGATGAACACTGAATAAAAGTGAGGAAAGAGGGAAAACCATGTGGGAACAAAACCCCCCCTCAAAAGATAATGTATCAAAAAAAGAAAATGGCATGTGCTAGGAAATTGTGTTCTTGACTGCAAGACAATCCCAAAAAGTCTGAAACTTCTGCTCACTTAAATTCTTCATGAATATGTAGAAATATTTATGGATCTGATGAATTCCTTTGGAAAATTGTCTAGCCTTGTACCTATTGATCTTGTGGACCCATCTGCACCTGAAAATACTCCTTTCTAGTGGAAGTGGAACCAGATGTGAAGTCTTATTCTTTAGAAGTGAGTCATACTCCTTATGCATGGTTTCTTTCCATAATGGATTTCCCACAACCTTATTGTAGTTATGCAGATCAGTGGATTGAACCATATAGCAATGCATGGGCATCGCAGGTTCTGAAGCTGAAAATACATGAGAAGGATCCTCATCCTGAGATCGAGTCCTCCTCGAATCCAATGGATTCCCTACAAGGTTTCCTACTTCCTAAAGTGTGTTTTGTGCCTTCTTGGGCATTTGCTGAAGCTTCAGCGTTGGATTCTTATCTGGCTGTACTACCTGCTTATTTCCATGTACAAAATCTGAGTGTATGGAATCATCTCTGATGTCTGAAACTGATGGAAGCACAAGAGTATATGCATGTTGCACTGGAGGTGCATGCAAAGTACTCTCCTTATGTGTAAGTAGAATAGAGGAGTCATTGTCGGAAAACTTAGTGAATTTATACAACCTTGACTTGTGATCCACCTCACCAATTGAAATGATGGAATTGTCATGCATGTCAATTACTGAAACTGAATCTGATGTAAATTCAATCTTTTTACCTTTCTGAGTGATATGATAAACTAAGAGAAGATTCATAGAAATATTTGGAACATGTAGAATATTCTCAAAACTTCCATTGTGGATTTCCACTCTCCATTCTCCCTCTACTGCTCCTAGAGTATCATCCCCCATGAGAATATGGGGACTAGAGAATGAACTCAAAGAAGTAAAAACTTCATCTTTAGTTGCTATATGATGTGATGTGCCAGAATCTATAATCCATGAATCAGATGAGGAATTAATTGCAACCAGAGCATGATGATTACCTTTCTTAGGCTTATGGTCTTCTTCCTTCTTCTTCTTGGCTCCTTCAGGAATGAAGTCTCCAAGGTTATTTTTCTGAAGTACCTGTGTCATAAGATCAATATGCTTCTTCATGCATGTGGATTCTTCATGATTCGGTTTATTGAAATATGTGCAATGTTTCCCTTATTCTTCTCCCCTTTGGAATTTGAAGAATCTTTGGAACCTGAAGAATCCTTGAAGGGTTTGGAATATCCCTCCTTGTTTGGCTTTGGATGTAATAGCTCCTTTCGTTTCTGCTTTGATTTATGATTGGATGACCATTTTCCATAATGCATGGTGAGTTCATGTGCTTTGGGATCTTTCATGAGGCCCATATATATGAGTTTTTTCTGCTCTTGTGTGAGAGACTCAATGAACTAAGCCATCGTAGGCATTTTCCAATTTGCACCCAAAGACATCTTCCATAATGGAAATTGGAGACATATACAACATATTTTGGTCCTAGCTTGGCCAAGATTGTTAGAATAAGTTGTTTCTCTTATGTGTACTTTTCAATACCACATTCACCCAAGCTGAATAGAAAATACTTAAATTTAGTAAAGAAATCGTGTATATTATAAAAACTTTTACGGTCTAAGCTATTCAACTCTACCTCAAGCATATGACCTCGCATCTCATCCTGCTTTCCAAAGAGTCCTTCCAAGGTGATCCAAATCTCATTTGCAGTATTGAATGCGGAAACATGAAACCATAAATCAGTGGATATTAACTCAAGAAGTAGTCATGTGGCCTCATCCTTACATTTTGCCTATATGGTCTTCTCAAGCATTGATGTAGGCTTTGTTTCTGTCACCATCGTCAAATTATACAGTCATTTTCTTTTGAGTTGGAATGCGGCCTTCAGATTCCATTCAAAGTAGTTGTACGGTGTGAGTATTATCACTAGACTTTATTGAATAAGTTTCATCACCTCCATCCTGCTATTGATTCTGAAAAGATCCTGAAAACCCAAATTGTGGATTCCAAGATATGACTAACGATGCTATGACAGCTATAAATATGATATAATAGTTATATATCCTAAAATAGGATGTGGGTTTTGGATATTTTTGGTGATCACAAGCATCCCTATGTTATACGTCTCTGGTAAAAAAATTCGCCCAACCCAGATCGTGAATTTTGAGATATCAAAATTTTACTGCAAAAAACCATTTTTTGGAGGGTTGTTGAATCATCGCACCCTAGAGAAGGATAAAGTGAGACAATGCTAAATCATCACACCCTAGAGAAGGACACGGTGTGACTATTGTGAAAAATGGAATCATCGCACCCCATATGAATAACACAGTGCGACAACTAAAACGTCGCACCCTTCGACAGGGATAGGCTGCGGCGATTCCAATCGCCGCACCTTTCGATAGGGATAGGCCACGACGATTGTAGAAACTAGGTTTACTCAAGGACTCTTTCGCTCTTCTCTGGATTGTCTTGGTTTCTCTAAGAAGCTCGGCTCTAATACCATGTCATTGTTTCATGGAAACCTTCACAGGAGACCTAGCTAAAGCATACACAAACAAAGCTTTTCAAGAAAAGGAAGAGAGATACACAATGAAGAATGAGAATCAATGTATACTATGATCTTATCAATGAGTGAGTGATATTCACTCATATAGTAAATGACATCCTATAATTAGGAATGCATGCATAATAGTGATGGTCTAAGATTAGAAAGTGTAAAATAGAACTAGTCAGCTAACTCCCACTAAACTAGTGTTACTCCCACTGAACTAGTGTGTCAAAAATAGAAATTTCTCCAACAAACACTACTAGGGTGTACATGATGAATGGGTCCCAACAACAAAGGCAATTTTAGGTACAATGCATATAATAAATGAACACTGAAAAAGAGAGGAAAGAGGGAAAATATCATGGGAACCTCACCCTCCTCCCAAATTACAATGCATCAAAAAAAAAAGGAACAAAAGGTGGTTGCTAAGCAATTGTATCCTTCACTCCAAGGAGACCTTGGAAATGTGCAAGTTTATGCTTGGTGAATATTTTGTTGAAGATGTAGATGTTTGTACAGATATGATGAAGTAGATGCATTAGTTATATGTCTTCATATATCCACTTTATCTTATTGTGATGAAGAATATCCAAATCCCATACCATGTGAAATTTGGATGAAACTTTGTAAATCATGTGGTCATTTTCAGAAAAAAAAAAATGATGATTTTTTTTTTTTTTAATGCTCATAACTTCACTTCTCGGACTCCATTAAGAATGATTTTGTTTTTTAAATTGGGTATTTTTCCAAGAGGAATTCAAATATCCAATTTGGTTTTGCAAATTATGCTCAAAAAGTGTCAGAAGTGAATCTTAAGTGTGTGACCCCCTTTTTGTCTCCTAAGATGCATGCATGGCACATGTGTATTGCTCCTGAGATGCATGCATAGGAATCTTTGCATGTGGCTCATGGGATTAAACATCGTGCATGAAAAAAGTGTCTGCATGTGGATCTTGAAATGCATGCATGATATCTTCCACATGTGATTCAAAAAACATATCTAAAATGGAGTAGACATCATCTCCAACGAATGGAACAAAAAGTTGTGAAAATACCTATGTAGAATACTCTTCAAACTTAGAGGCTTGATCTTCCAATGGTTTTTTTGTTGGCTCTATATTTTCAATATCTTTCATGTGATATTCATAATATTTATGATTCTCAAATAGAACATCTAATATGGTCCATAGTTCAACTAGAGTTTAGAGTGATTCCTCCTCTACATGATATTGTAATTCAGGAGAAATAAATATGTAGATAAGTTCGAGAACCATGTCTTGTCTGTTGACAAAATAATTTTTCTCTTCAATGGAATCAAGATCTACTTATGTTGCCATGGTTATTTGGTATAAGCCTCTACTTCTAAGAAGAAGTAGAATCTTTGGCTTCCACTCCAAATAATTTTGTGTTGTAAGAAGAATTGTCGGTGAAAACTCCATTCTATTTGATTATATCTGTTATCTCCTAAAATGAATCAGTCAATTTGTTCCATTTTTTAGGTGATAGCATGGTCATAATATAGGGTTCTATATAAAGTTTTAGAATTTAGAAGTGTCAAAACATAGAATTTAAGATTTTATCCTAGAAATAAATCGATCCTCAAAAGGTCTTTTCAAAAATTTAAGAAAAAGCCTTTCAACAGCTAACATATGTTTTGAAGTTGAAGTTAGCTGGTGAAAGCCTCAAGTTTCAATGGTTAAAGTGTACTCCCCACAAAAATCTAGCCGGTGAAAGTGCTAACACGGATTTTTCTCCAATGACTCCAGAAACACAAAAAGGACACGTCAGACACACGTCATACTGTCATCATGGCAAGCTAATGGAAGCAAATGAATGATGACACTGTTTCATCATGTTCTAGTAGGAAATCATGACAGATTGTGCTCATGTATTTCGTGCGGAAACAAGAGGAGGGTTTGAGGTGAAAAACTCTTAATCATCATTGGAGACAGAGGATAAAGTACTAGCCATCTAGCGACATCAAATCAAATCACTATTTCTTATTTTGAACTCGCGATGTTCAAAATTTCTATTATGAGGTTTCATATTTCAATTAACAACACAGGGTCATTTTCACCAGCGCCGACCTTTTCCTTATTAAGAATATTACTATGTCAATCGTGTGCAAATCAATCGATGATTAAGTTGCAGATGGAAAGGAAGCAAGGAGGGCTACTTCTGAGGAAAGAGTTAGATAATTTATCCTTTTTGCAGTCTTATCCAGAGGTGCAGAAGCGATTCTCAGACACAGGTTGTATGACATATGTGGAAAGGTTATAGGAAGGTTATCACGAGGCAACAATAGAGATTTGTGCAAAGTCATATGATGGAAAGAAAGCTACAGTGGGCTCTCTGGAACTGATAGTTGATGAGGCTTCCATCGCTTCAGCAACTAGCTTACCCAGAATAGGCCAAAGTTGGTTTAAAACAACAATGACCAAGAGCTTGGATTTTAGGGTATACCTCAAGACAAAATTACATAGCATAACCTGGAAGAAAATCATCCCTGTTTCTTACCTTGAAGATGAATGGCAAGATCTGTTCAAAGGCATTCAGTTATACTTAACATCATAGGGCAGGTATGACAAGTTAATGTTATATCATTTTAGACTCCTAGATCACTTCACAGGGAAGGTCCTTCTAAAGTTGCCTTTCTTTCTTCATAAGACTCTAACCAAGGTGTGTAATAATATTAGAGCCGAATCTTTTAGCATCAAAAATTCCCTTTGTCATTATGGCATGATTAAAATGATCATCTTGGAAGGACTAAAACGAAGAGAAAGAACTTGGCAGCACTTTCTCTTCTGGGAAGGTTTTGAGACCCAAACTCAACCTATAAATGAGAAGAAGAAAGCAGGCAAGAAGAAATCAACTCCTTAGAGTAGCTTAAGGAGGAGGAGAGCTCTCCCAAAGCCACCAGAAGACAAAAATTCTAGCATAAAGCCCAAGAAAGATAAAAAGAAACTAGATTTTGAAACAAACTCAGAGAAATCCACAATGAAAAAGACAAATTCTCTAAATCTACCATACACAGATTCATACACAGAACCAGAAAAGGAAGATGAAATTCCAGCCATCAAAAGTAAAAAACGCTCCATGGAAATTGCACAGGATTGTGAAGCTTTTACTCCCAAAGATGAAGGTGAAACCTCAAGAAATAAGAAATCAAAGAAATCACAAAAGATAAAGGAGCTGAAAGAGGTAATAGCATAGCAGGAGGTTCTGGAAAGGGTGATAAAGGCAAGATATAAAGCTTTATCAGAGAATTTTGCAAAGACAAATGCAACTTTTGAGAAGCTAACACGTGAAAGCATTAAAGACAAGCAGAAAAAGAAAAAGATCACAAAGGATTATAATATCTTATGGTGGTTAGCTAAGCGCCCGAAGAGAAAAATCAAAAAATTGAAGGAAAAAATTAACACACACCCAGATTTACAGGTGTTGGCCTAGGTTGCTATAAATTTGCAAGGAGAGCAATCAAATGAACATTGATTTTTGATGGAACAACAATTTTGAATATGAAAGGTTTCCCTTTTTATCAAAATAGATCTTTCACCAGCACAGAAGGCGAAATTATAACCAATTAGTTGTTGAAAAGCAGAGCTTTCATCAACTAATTAGCAAATCCTAAGGCGAAATAGCTTGTGAAACTGTAGAATGGGAATTTTGAAGAGTTGAGCTCGAACAAAGTGATTTTGGAGTGATTTAAAGGATAAGAGAGTATCAAAAGATTAATCATCAAATCAAGAAATATTTAGTTTCAAATATTCGTGAATATTTTGGAGTTGAATGCTTAATTGGTCAATTAAAGCTTTGTTCACAGTTGTTGAAAGATTTCCAGCCACTGAAGACATGTGTCTTTTCCTCCACGACACATCAGGGACATAGAAATGATGAAGACCAGATGTCAAAGACCAACTATGAAGACAGTTCAATTCCTAAGAATTAGTTCTTTATTGTCCTATTGTATTCAGTTAGTTTTTTGCTTTCTATATTTAGAAATCCAGATCCAATTTTCCAAGATCTAAGACTTGTTGTAAAGGTTATAAATGCCTGTCTTTTTGACATACCAAGGGTTCGATTCTGGATAGAGGACTATATTATGTTGTAAACAAACTTTTACTATGATAATACAAATCACAGTTTTCTCTCTCTATTGATGTCAGATTCTCATTTTCCTTATGTACTTTCTATTAAGTTGTTTTAGCTATAGAATGATGGTTATCTCATTGGTTAGCTCATAACTTGATATTAAGTTTCTTATCATTTTTTATTAAACCCTGCACTTTGTATTTGGTTTATAAACATTGTTTTCTCACCCATTTAAAGCTATCATCTAATAATCAATCCTTGAGAGCACTGGTTTATTTGATTTTCATTTTACTGTCTGAGTGCCATACTATAATTGAGTTATCCCATTGATCCACACATACATAAACACAAAAACATGTTTTATTCAAGTTACCAAGCATCTTTGACCTACAACCTCAAAGAGTTTCTTAGAACGATAATAAATTGGCGTCGTTGCTGGGAATGAGACTGAAGCTCAGCTTTCCTGGGATATGACACAGAGTTGATCTTTGGTGATAGACAAAGATTAGGCATTACATTGGTTGTAATTATCTATCTGGCAACTCCACAAGTTCATCCTGGCTCCAAAGAGGATCAGTACCAAGGCGAATCCACAAGAATCACCTGTCACACCAGTGCCCAACCCAGAACTAATTCTCAGAAGAGGAAAATCATTCCAAGGTCAAACTTCAAAATCAGGCAGTAAAGGTAATCCTCTTTCTAGTTCTAAGAAATCTACTACAGAAAACATTGAATCTTCTTCCACTAAGATTGTCAGTAAAAAAGAAACTGTAACCACTGTAGAAGAATCAATTATTTTTTATCAAGAGGAAAATGGCATTGCTAAAGAAGTTGTAGACTCAAATTTGGTTGAAGAGTCATATAATACCCTAGAAAGAAATCACATATCTTCATCTCTTGAGTCCTTTCATTCACAGCAGGAAGAAGATCATATAAACATTCACACTAGCCAACTTGTTGTAGAACGTATTCTTCAAGAGATGTTTGCTAAAGGTGAAGAAAACTTGGCTAAACAACTTGCAAATTTCTATAGAGCTTCATATCAGAATTCTTTCTCATCAGATAATTCCCCTTCTTTAAAATTAATTTCCCCCAGTGTTGAGGAATCGGAGAAAAGACTCTCACCTCTCTAACCAATAATCATTATGGTTTCACCTCCTCCTTTGACCAAGATGCAATAAATCTTAGTTGCTAGGTATGTGCCACTAATATTTCCAAATCCAGTATCAGCCATGCCAACAGGAGACTATCAGAAGTACATGCCCAAATTCACAGGTGAAGGCGATGTGACTGTTGAAGAACATATAGAGGCCTTTTACAGTTATGCAGAAAACCTTAACATTGAAGAAGAAGATGTTTGGACCCGAGTTTTTGTCCAAAGTTTAGATGGCCATGCCAGGAAGTGGTTCAAAGAACTTCCTGCTGGTTCAATAGCTGGCATAGAGAAATTGGATGATGTCTTTTTAAAACAATGGGGTGATAGAAGAGATTTTTTGTACTATATTACTGAATTTGGAAATCTAAGGAAATAAAATGGTGAATCAATCTCTGATTTCACTAAAAGGTTCAATAGAATGTATAGTAAAATACCAGCTGAGATAAAGCCTTCAGATGCCTCTGCCAAAATCACATATGCAAATTCATTTGATTCAGAATTTTGTTTGTTGTTGAGAGAAAGGAGGTCACCTACACTATCTTTGATGCAATATTATGCCCTTGAAGTGGAATCAAATATATTGGTTGCTCATAAGTTGAATGGAAACACTGATAGAAGAAATCCTAGAGATGAAGCTTCCTCTTCATCCAATACTAATCCAAAATTAGACAAGATGGCTAAAATGTTAGAGTCTTTAACTTCTAAGATATCTAAACTCGAAATCGAAAATAAACAGCCTGTCAAGGGAAGGGGTACTTATGATTATACAAATAGAAACTCCAATCAGAATCCAAACAACTTCAAAAGAAATAATCAGCCAATGCAGATTTTGCAGAGAGAGAGAAATCCTACTGAGGATCAGAGGATAAAGGCTCCTCTTCAAAATGTTGTGATGGATGAAGATGAAGGTGATTATCAAGAAGACGAAGAGGATAATATTCACTTCATTGGGGATGATACAGGGAAATCTTATTTGACACAACATGACTATGAAGAGGCATTAATGATTGAATAGATAGATGAAAATTCTACTGATAATGGTCTTTTTCAAATGGAAGAGAAGAACAAATATAATCTCATATCAAACTCTAATACTGCCCAACAGAATGCACCAGCTTCTCCTAAGAATATTGATGCCCCTGTCAAACAAAAGGATCAGATACCAGAGAATCAACAAACAACCTCTTCAAAGGTGAACACAACTGCTCCTCCAAAGAAGACCGTTGCCCCTTCCAAACAACAAATTCAGAAAAATCAGACCCCGAATGACCAGCAAAGTGTTTTGAAAGCTCCTTCAAATGAGGTAAATTTTTTTGATAAAACCTCTTATTCTTTCAATTTTGAGGCTGAAATATAGAAAATTAAAATCCCCATTCCTTTGGTTGAGTTAATGAAGAATGAAACATTCAAGAAAGATATCCTCAAAACTCTTGATCCCAAGTTCATATCCCCCTCTGCTAATATTCTTAATATATATGATGACAATACAACCATTGTTTTAGGCCAAATGATAGAAGATAGAGATGAAAGTTGTCCACCTTTTTATATCTCTCTGAAAGTTGTCTTTGCTTGGAAATATGGTGACTTGAAAACATTCAACACTGAGATAATTCAACACAAGATTCCTTTAAACAAAGATACGAAACCATTTAGGCATAAACTTAGATCTTTCAGTCCTATGTTGCTGCCTACCATGGAAAAGGAGATCAAGAAATTATTGGATGCCCATATTATTATACCTCTCAGATACTCATATTGGATTGCTAACCTTGTACCTGTCAGAAAGAAAAATGGAGAGATCAGACTTTGCGTGGATTTCAGAAATTTGAATAAGTGTTCTAGGAAAGACAACTACCCGCTGCCCAAGATGGAACACATTTTACAAAAGGTGTCATGATCAAGTGTGATGTCCTTTATTGATGGATTCTCCGAATACAATCATATTGTTGTCCATCCGGATGATAGAGAAAAGACTGTCTTTACCACTCCATGGGGTACTTTTATGTACGAAAAGATGCCATTCGGATTGATGAATCCGGGAGCAACGTTTCAGAGGGAAATAAACATTGCATTCGTTGGAGAGAAAGACAATTTTTTTTTGATATATCTTGATGACATAACTGTTTTTTCAAGCAACCATGAACATCATTTGCAACACTTGAGAAAGACATTCCTAAAATGTTGAAGGTATGGCATTTCTCTTAATCCTAAGAAATCTAATTTTGCACTTAAAGAAGGGAAAATGCTTAGACATATTGTTTCAGCTGATGGGGTAAGGATTGACCCCAAAAGAGTAGAAGCCATTAAAAAATTGTCTCTTCCTAGATCAAAAAAGGATATTCAGTCTTTCCTTGGAACTATAAACTTTATTAGGAGGTTTATAGCAAACTTTGCACAACTTAGAAAGAACATTACTTGTATGTTAAGAAAGAATTCTGAAGTAATATGGACCAAAGAAGATAAACACTCTTTAAATGCTATCAAAGAAGCCATTGTGACAACACTTGTTTTAATCAGTCCTAACTTTGACAAGGAGTTTTATATCTTTTTATTTGCTTCAAAAGATACAATTGCAGTTGTACTATTGCAAAGAAATGTTGATGATCAGGAGCAACCAGTCGCCTTCTTCAGTAAAGTATTGAGAGATGATGAAGTGAAGTATGAACCATTGGAAAAACAAGCATATGCACTCATCAAGTCATTAAAATCCTTCAGAGTTTACATTCTTCAAGCCAAGGTAATAGCTTATGTACCTTCAATCTCGGTTAAAGATGTGATTATACAACCTGACATACATGAAAAAGGAGTAATTGGATAGCAAAGTTAATTGAATTTGATGTCAAGATCAAGCCAGCAAAACTTGTAAAAGGTCAGGGCCTTCCCAAGATCCTCGCAGAAGAAAATTGTAAGTTGCTTGAGATAAATTTTGTGAGTATAAATGTAAAAAATATTCATTTTTCAGAAGACAGAGGTAGTGATAAATTGCGGGTTTCTCCTCACCTAGCTGACCATGAATGGTACAGTCACATCTTATATTTTCTGCAGACTTTATCAGTTCCTTCAAATTTGACAAAAACACAAGGGAGAGCCTTAAAGCTCAAAGCCATAAATTTATGCATTAATGGAAACTTATTGTTTTGGAAAAATCCAACAAGGATACTCTTGAGGTGCATAAACCAAGAAGAATCAACTAGAATCATGAATGAATTTCATAATAGTGAGTGTGGAGGACATCATTATTGGAAGACTACCGCTCACAAAATCTTGAGAGCTAGTTACTATTGGCCATCTTTATTTTCAGATGTGTGTAAATTTGTGAAAACATGTGACAAGTGCTAAAGGTTTGCAGGCAAACAACAACTAAAATATCTTCCCCTCAAACCTATTGTGGTCACAGGTCCTTTCCAGCAATGAGGTTTGGACTTCATAGGTGAGATTCATCCGCCTTCTAGCAATCAACATAGATGGATCCTTGTTGCTACTGATTATTTTACCAAATGGATTGAGGCCATTCCTACAAGAAATGCCAATCACATTGTCATCATT
The DNA here is from genome assembly GCA_010110895.2 of Picea sitchensis. Lineage (NCBI taxonomy): Eukaryota > Viridiplantae > Streptophyta > Pinopsida > Pinales > Pinaceae > Picea > Picea sitchensis. The sequence goes on along the minus strand of SNQJ01S0073089.1, from coordinate 27,855 downwards.
AATTTTCTGCAAGAAAACATATTCTCCAGATTTGGTTTCCCTAAGAGAATAGTCACAGATAATGTTGTTTCATTTAATGATAAACACTTGGTAAAATTATGTGAAGATATGGGAATTCAGCTAGTACATTCTACTTCTTACTAACCACAAGGAAATGTCTTAGTTGAGTCATCAAATAAGAGTTTAGTCAGAATCATAAAGAAGTTGCTTGAACAAAATACCAAGGGTTGGGATTCCAAGTTGAAATTTTCTTTGTGGGCTGACAGAGTTACAAATTAAAATTCAATTGGCACATCCCCTTCAAGTTAGTATATGGCACTGAAGCCATCTTTCTTGTTCAACTTGCACTGCCAGTTGCAAAGTTTTTACAAGAAGTTGACTCTGAACCAAATGATCTAACTAGGAGGATCCACAACTTGGTAGAGCTGCAGCAAGACAGAGAGCAACTTTTGGAAAAGACAGAGTTACACCAAAGGAAGATGAAGGAAACTTTTGACAGGAAAGTTAAGGCAGATACTTTCAAAGTAGGGGAGTTGGTTCTAAAATGGGATGCAACAAAGAAGGAAAAGGGAAAACATGGCAAGTTTGATGCACTCTAGACAGGTCCATTTGTCATAATAGCAGTTCAGCAAAATAATACTTTTGTCCTCCAAGATCTTGCATGTGAAGAAGTATCAGGTGTCCCTTTCAACGAGCAGTTTCTGAAACCCTACTTTTCATGAGGATTTCCTTAAAGTTTGTTTATTTGTACATATTCTTTTCAGTTTTTGTTTTTGTTTTGTTTCGTCAATAACTCCATGCCCAATGGAATACTAAGTAAAATCAGTTTTGAATTCAAGTTGTAATAAAGGCTACTGAGTCAAACTAGGTTCTTGCTAACCTCATAGGGAGGTATCCATCCCATCTAGAGCCAAATGTTATCTCCCAAAATGAATCAGTCAATTTGTTCCATTTTGTAGGTGATAGCATGGTCATAAAATAGGGTTCTATATAAATTTTTAGAATTTATAAGTGTCAAAACATAGGATTTACGATTTTATCCTAGAAATAAATCGATCCTCAAAAGGTCTTTTCAAAAATTTAAGAAAAATCATTTCAACATCTAACATTTGTTTTGAAGTTGAAGTTAGCTGGTGAAAGACTCATGTTTCAACAGTTAAAGTGTACTCCCCATAGCAAGCGATCTGGTGAAAGCGCTAACATGGATTTTTCTCCAATGACTCCAGAAACCCAAAAAGGACACGCCAGACACACGTCATACTGTCATCATGGCAAGCTAATGGAAGCAAATGAATGATGACACCGTTTCATCACGTTCTAGCAGGACATCATGACAGATTGTGCTCACGTATTTCGTGTGGCAACAAGAGGAGGGTTTGAGGTGACGAACTCTTAATCCTCATTGGAGACAGAGGATAAAGTACCAGCCATCTAGTGACATCAAATCAAATCACCATTTCTTATTTTGAACTCGCAGTGTTCAAAATTTCTATTATGAGGTTTCATATTTCAATTGACAACACAGGGTCATTTTCAACAGCGCCAGCCTTTTCCTTATTAAGAAGATTACCTTGTCAACCGTGTGCAAATCAACCAATGATTAAGTTGTAGATGGCGAGGAAGCAAGGAGGGCTACTTCTGAAGAAAGAGTTAGATAATTTATCCTTTTTGCAGTCTTATCCAGAGGTGCAGAAGCGATTCTCAAAGGCAGGTTGTATGACATATGTGGAAAGGTTACAGGAAGGTTATCACCAGGCAACAGTAGAGATTTTTGCAAAGTCATACGATGGAAAGAAAGCTACATTGGGCTCTTTGGAATTGATAGTTGATGAGGATGTCATTGCTTCAACAACTAGCTTACCTAGAACATGTCAAAGTTGGTTTAAAACAATAGTGACCAAGAACTTGGATTTTAGGGTATACCTCAAGATAGAATTCCAAAGCATAACCTGGAAGAAAAGCATCCTTGTTTCTTACCTTGAAGATGAATGGCAAGATCTGTTCAAAGGCATTCAATTATACTTAACCTCAGAGGGAAGGTATGACAAGCTAATGTTATATCATTTTAGACTCCTAGATCACTTCACAGGGAAGATCCTTCTAAATTTGCCTTTATTTCTTCATAAGAGTCTAACCAGGGCGTGTAATAAGATCAAAGCCGAACCTTTTAGCATAAAAAATTCCCTTTGTCATTATGGCCTGATTAAAATGATCATCTTGGAAGAACTGAAACGAAGAGAAAGAACTTGGTAGCACTTTCTCTTCTGGGAAGGTTTTGAGACCCAAAATCAACCTATAAATGAGAAGAAGAAAGCAGGCGAGAAGCAGTCAACTCCTCAGAGTAGCTCAAGGAGGAGGAGAGATCTCCCAAATCCACCAGAAGACAAAAATTCTAGCATAAATCCCAAGAAAGCTAAAAAGAAACTAGATTTTGAAACAAACTCAGAGCAATCCACAGTGGAAAAGCCAAATACTCTAAATCTTCCATACACAGATTCAAACACAGAACTAGAAAAGGAAGATGAAAGTCCAGCCATCAAAAGTCCAGAACACTCCATGGAAACTAAACAGGATTGTGAAGCTTTTACTCCCAAAGATGAAGGTGAAACCTCAAGAAATAAGAAATCAAAGAAATCACAAAAGACAAAGGAGATTAAAGAAGTAATAGCACAGTAGGAGGTTCTAAAAAGGGTGATAAAGGGAAGATATAAAGCTTTATCAGATAATTTTGCAAAGATAAATGCATCTTTTGAGAAGCTAGCACATGAAAGCATTAAAGACAAGAAGAAAAAGAAAAAGATCACAATGGATTATAATAGCTTATGGTGGTTAGCTAAGCGCCTAAAGAGAAAAATAAAAAAATTGAAGGAAAAAATTAACACACACCCAGATTTACAGGTGTTAGCCCAGGTTGCTATAAATTTGCAAGGAGAGCAATCAAATGAACACTGATTTTTGATGGAACAACAGTTTTGAATATGAAAGGTTTCCTTTTTTTATCAAAACAGAGCTTTCACCAACACATAAAGCGAAATTATAACCAATTAGTTGTTGAAAAGCAGATCTTTCATCAGCTAATTAGCAAATCCTAAGGCGAAATAGCTGGTGAAACTGCAGAATGGGAATTTTGAAGAGTTGAACTCGAACATAGCAATTTTGGAGTGATTTAAAGGATAAGAGAGTATCAAAAGATTAATCATCAAATCGATAAATATTCAGTTTCAAAGATTCGTGAAGATTTTGGAGCTGAATGCTTAATTGGTCAATTAAATCTTTGTTCACAGTTGTTGAAAGATTTCTAGCCACTGAAGACATGTGTCTTTTCCTCCATGACACATCAGGGACATAGAAATGATGAAGACCAGATGTCAAATACCAACTATGAAGATAGTTCGATTCCTAAGAATTAGTTCTTTATTATCCTATTGTATTTAGTTAGTTTTCTTCTTTCTATATTTAGAAATCCAGATCCAGTTTTCTAGGATCTAAGACGTGTTGTAAAGGTTATAAATGTGTGTCTTTTTGACATACCAAGGGTTTGATTCTAGATAGAGGACTATATTATGTTGTAAACATACTTTTACTATGATAATACAAATCACAGTTTTCTCTCTCTATTGATGCCAGATTCTCATTTTCCTTCTATACTTTATATTAAGTTGTTTTAGCTATAGAATGATGGTTATCTCATTGGTTATCTCATAACTTGATATTAAGTTGCTTATCATTGTTTATTAAACCCTACACTTTGTATTCAGTTTATAAACATTGTTTTCTCACCCATTTAAAGCTATCATCAGATCATCAATCCTTGAGAGCACTGGTTTATTTGATTTTCATTTTACTGTCTGAGTGCCATACTGTAATTGAGTTGTCCCATTGATCCACACATACATAAACACAAAAACAAGTTTTCTTCAAGTTACCAAGCATCTTTGACCTACAACCTCAAAGAGTTTCTTGGAACGATAACAATATCTTCCTCCTATACCTGAAAATAAAAATGCTTATACACTTTCTCCTAGAAATAAAGGCTCCGATGCCATGTGAAATTATAAAATAATAATCTCACAAGCTCTTATACCATGTGAATTTTTCACAGTAAACCTAGCTAGTAGAAAATGAACGCACAAAGTTTACGAGAGAGAAGAGAAGAGAATAAAATGAAAGAATTATATTAATTGTATTCCACGCTCAAATAGTGTATAATTTACAATAGATATAAGCTACATGAGTAATTAATTCACCATAGTAGTAATACAGAGAGATATAGACACTCACTAACATAAACCAAACTAATATGCCACCTATTCCTAGTTAATTGTTCCATGAAATCATCAATTAACTGAGTCATGTGTGTGTAAGTGAGAGAAACACATGAAATCACAAGATATGCGCCCTCTTGGACACATGCATAAGATATGCGCACTTACGGTGAGGAAACCAAGGTGAACATGCAATTGTTGGTGATAAAACTGAGGTTTCCATGCATGAGTGACCTCCACTAGTCTAACTAAGGTGTAACTAACACTGGACTAAAGAGGGAAGGTGCCCTATTTTGTAAGAGTCATCCTAATGTGTAAGGGAATATTCTCAAGAGAAAATATTCTCATCTATGGAAGCACCCTAAACATGGATTATCAACCTTATGAAAATAATTACTTAGGTGAGTGTGTAATATCTCCAACATGATTATGGCTTTGAATAAAATGCAGGAGGACAATAAAGGTGATACTATCAAATGGTAAATTCCTAAGATTCCTCATTCCATATTTCTTCAAGTTTAGCAAGTTCTCCCTTTCCATTTATAGCAAGTCTCAATTTTATTTATATTTTGATTATGTGTTTGACTTTATGCTACCTTTTCACATACATTTGAATAATTGTGCATTGAATTTTGCAGGATCCTAATTTGAAATTGAGTTTAGATGTGTAGGTTATTCAACCTATTTAAAAATATTGCAAGCTCTTATTTGGAGAAATACACCACAAGTAGATTGTAGACAAAAATGGAGAGTCAATTTACCCCATCAACTCTAACATGTCTTATTCTAGCAACCATCATAGGCCGGTGTTTCTTCACCGTGAACTCTATCTCTTTTATGACACTTGAGTAGTACGTGGCTAGTTAAAATGTAAAGGGTTGAAGTTAAACTCTCGATGTGTCACACTGTCACATTATGTTAATGAATAACGACCCAAAGTTGATGATATGATACCTGACACTATAGTTAAGGATCCAATAGGTGACATAGATAAGACATGTAGGAACACTTCCATATGATCATTTTCTGAAAATTTGGAAGCTAAAAACTATGTTCCATACAAAATTGACCAACCTATATCCTTCTATTCAAACATAGTTACCGACTTGATGAGAAATGTGACCTCAACATGATAACTCTAGCCTTAAAAAATCATATTTTTGCATCAAAAACATCAAAATCAACCCCCAAAACAAAAAATGGTGCTTTCCAATCACCACATTTTTTCTTGGGGTTAAAATTACAACCTATAATACATGGGTCATCTTTGTGGAAAAATTCTGAGGAAACCCTAGTGCACTGCATGTTCCCTTGGTTTTTTCCGCTATGGATGGGGTGAATATGGATTCCCAACTGGACTTTGAAGATGACATCACAACTTTCAAGCAAATGATCATAAACATGGGAAATCCTTCTACACGATCCATGCACTCCCAATTCGTAAAGGAGATTGACTAGATACCAGAATTGTCAATCATGTGAGTTGTTGCAAGAACGAAAGCCCTTTATTTTGCCTCTAGAGATCTAATATGGCAGTTCAATAGCCTTTGGCCCTCCCCTTGGCAAATCAATATTTGGATTGTGTGGAAATGGAAACCTTTGAATCATGGAAGAATGAACCATTCCTTATGCGGTAAGGGTTTTTACATTTTTTACTTCGAGCTCAAAGAAGATAGGGATCTTATTTTCCGTAGTGGCCCTTATTTTTTGGTCCCAAGAGGACTATATTTAAATCAATGGACTCTGGATTTTGATCCGGAGAGTGATATCCCCTCAGTGGTTCATGTTTGGGTCTTCCTCCCCCACCTTCCCTTCCATTTTTGGGGGCATGAAGTCCTAAGAAGTATTGGGGACTCTTTAGGTAAATTTATAGATAGAGAATACCACAAATATAGGATGTTCTCCTGTGCAAGAATCTGTGGAAGTAGATCTGTAAAAAGGTCTCTAAGAAGCTATCAAGCTAAAGCTAGATGAATGGATCCATATCCAAAAAATGGACTATGAACATCTCCCTTTCAAATGTGAAATGTGTCATAAATATGGACACTTTGCTCAAATATTCCCTAAGAACAATGATCCTCAGGAAAATGTCGAAGAAGAATAGGAATAAGGGTGGAAACCAGCAGAAAAGAAGGCTAATGTAGGAAGGAATAACATGACAAATAATGGAACAGTAGGTCTAAATATAAACCCAAGAGGGTCTCAACCAAACGAGGGAGAATCCCCAAATACAACCATAGTAAAGCAAAATGTGCTAACACATAAACCAAATCCCCCATCGGTCTCCCAAAACCCTTTTGAGATTTTTGGAGAAACCTCTTCAGAAAAATAAGCAATGTTAGATACAGTATTGAATCAGAAACCAAGAAGAGACCAAGATGTTCATCCTGTTTCCCAATCCATTGAATATTTTGGGGATAAAGACAACTTTCAGGAAGTTAATCAAGAAGTGGCACAAGATATAGAGCAGTCAATCCACCTAGATCGAAACCCAACCAAGGGAATTGCAAGGCAATAAGCAGAGGAGGGGGAGATAATAATGGAAAAGACGTGCAAATTTGGAAGGTGAAGAAACAAGGATCTACGATAATATGTTGCAAACAAAGAGAAAGCTCAAGGAAAGCAGTAATCCATCGAAATCTCCATAAGAAATGTTGGTAAAAATGGAGGAAGTAAAGGCCCAGACCCATCTTTCCCTAGTGTATGGGCCTCCTCTAACTCTCGTCAATGAAATTTCTTTCTAGAATTGCAGAGGCTTCGGAAATATTGTCAAGGTCGAAGCTCTCAAATATCTTGTTTCACTCGAGAATCCCTCTATAATCCTCCTCCGGGAGAGAAAAATGGAGGAAATAGAAACACTGGAAAGCACAAAAAAGTCACTCAAAAATAACATTGGTCTAGCCCTAAGTTCAACTAAAGCATTAGGAGACATATTAACTCCGTGGGATGAAAAGCTATGGAAACTTGAGGTATCATTTTGTGCAAAGAATTGGATTTTAACAGTTTTAGGAAATAAAGACTTTGATCACAAGTATTCTTTCATAATTGTTTACATGCCTAATCGATACTCGGAAAATTTAAATTGTTGGTACTCTCTGTTTGCTTTAAAACATTATATAGATTTGAACACAGTCATTTTTGGAGGGGATTTCAATACCCACCTTCATCAAGGAGAGAAAAAAGGGGGTAATAGGGTTCGATACCCATTTAGTGAAAAACTCTTAGACCTTATTTCCAATTGGGGCCTTCAAGATATCAAACCTCTAAAAGGAAGATATACTTTGAACAATAAATGATCAGGCCTTGTCCACATTACATCTAGGCTATATTGTTTCCTCATTAGCAGTGACTTCCTCCTCTCCTCCTTTGATATAGAATCTTGAATCATTCCTTTTTCCCTCTCAGATCCCAAACCTATATCCCTCTATTTTATCATTCCTCAATATGGTGGGCATATTCCCTCTATTTTAGAATCATTGCTAGTTCAAGAAAAATAAGTGCATCAGAGACTACACCCCACCATGTGAAAATAAGAAGAGCATTAGAGATTAAAATTGAGGATCATATGGCTCAAATATGGAGACTCAAACACCTCTTTCTTTCATAAGCAAGCTCAACAATGGAGGAAAAAAAACTCAGTTAATAAAATATAAACAGACTCTAGGTAGAATCTGGGAGATATCGAGTAGATAAAGGATACAATAGTTCATAATTTTGAAGCCTTGTACAATCAAATAATGGATATGATGATGACTTCGCTACCCAGGAAATGCTAGAACATATTCCTCAATGTATAACAACTCAATACAATGATACCCTCACAAAATAAATTGTGGAAGTAGAAATTGTGCAAGCAATTTGAAGCTTAGAATAGGATAAATCCCCTTGACCTGATGGTTTTTCAATAATATTCTATAGACATATATGGGACTTAATCAAGCTAGATATCAAGATAATTTTGAATCGCACACTAAGAAAGAAGAAGGTAGGTTGCGCAACAAACTCAACTTTCTTGGATTTAATTCCAAAAGAAACAAATCCTTCTAAATTTTCAAGATTTTGACCCATCTCCCTCTGCAATTCTTCCTACAAAATCCTCAAAAACTTTATAGAAAATTGTATCAAGCCATATCTATCCAAGCTAGTCTCTGGAAATCAAGGAGGATTCGTGGAAAACAAACAAATCACTAATATTATAGTCCTGGTCTAGGAGGCAATTCATTCCAGCAGAAGCCGCAAAGATAAAGGCATGGTGATCAAGCTCGATATGGTAAATTCCTTTGATCATGTCAAGCATTCATTTATATTCTTAGTGCTCAAGGATTATGGATTCTGAGAGGATTTCATAGAATGGATAAAATCATGTATAGGATCTCCTTGGATAGCTCCAATGATCAACAATCATCCAACGCATTTCTTCAAACCCAGTAGAGGATTACGGAAAGGATTCCCTCTCTCCCCTTATCTGTATATCCTAATGGATGACTCCCTCGATAGGAAATTAGAAGCAGAGAAAAGGTTGGGAAGACTACCAAGCATTCAAATAGATCGATGTACCAAAGACATTAATCACTCATAGTTTGCATATGACACCCTCCTCTTAGGAGTCGCTTCTGCAATCATTGCAAAAAGGTTTAAGCGAGTTTTAGATGATTTTTTGGCAACTTCATGAGATAAAGTCAATAGTATGAAGAGAATAATATATGTCTAGAATATGTCAGGGTGCCTCAAGGATGTGGTATCAAGAACTTTGGTTTTCCTACCATTGGGAAATGGAGACACTTCAAATATCTGGGAATGCCAATTTTTTTGAACTCTTCTCACTCTCAGGATTGGAAAAACATCCTAGAAAAAAATGATAGCCCGAATCCAAAATTGGGGAGAGAGATAGTTGAATCCTATAGGTAATATAGTCCTCCTCAAATATGTCCTCTTTGCCCTAACAACTTTTCAGTGCAGGACTTTTGGCTCCAAAAGGCATTCTCGAAAACGTTTCAAGGAATTTCCACAACTTTATATGGGAAGGAGGGAAAACAAACACCAAAAAAATTCACTTAATAAATTGGTATGCAGTATGTGAACCTTAGATAAAGGGGGGATTGCAATAAGAAATCCCAATCTTATGAATATTTCTTTAGGAGAAAAACTAGCATGGCGTCTCATCTTGGGCCCTCCAAACTTGTGGAAATCAGTGCTCTCCGCTAAATACTTCATTGTCTCATGTATTCATTGTTTTGATGCCCCTCTCCCCCATACTAATGGATTGCCAATTTGGAAACTTTTAAAATCTGCACCACCTTTACTTCAATATAAATTATAATGGCCCCCCGGGAATGGAGTATGGATAAATTTTTGGAATGACAACATTATAGGCAAGGATCCTTCGGGAAATTTTGAAAATTTGCTTCCCCAAAAAATTTGGTGTCTCTCAAAGGGCCTCATTTTCTTCTAGGATTTTTCTAAGTGGACTTTTGATGGGATATGGAAAAGTTGGAAACCCGTGCCCCCACCCGATCACCTCTGCCCCTTGGTCACTCTTTTCTACAATAAGTTGGCAGGTTGCACCCCAATTAAAAAACAAGCAAAAGACTCTTAGAGCTGGGTAACTTTAGAGTATTTAGTCAAGAAAGGTTACAAACATCTCATTGCAAAAACTCCAGAGCCGACACCTTCAAAAATATGGGCATTTGTTTGGTCCGGACCCTCCTTTTCCAAAGTAAATACTTTCATCTAGATTATGGTCCATGAGAAACTATTGACGATAGAAAATCTTCAGATGCATTCAATAGTAGTCCCCTCTCGTTGTCCCCTTTGTGCATAAGCCTCTAAATCACTACAAAATCTCTTCTTTGAATTCTCTTACACCAGAAAAATATGGAATTTATTGTATGCTCCACTCTCCCCTCATTACAATCTCCCTTCAAATTGCACAAAAATTTTTGTGCAATGGAAATAGAGATACGATGGAAATTTCAACAAAAAACATATATTCTCACAATTATGGAGGCAGATTCCAAAATTCATCTATTGAGAAATTTGGTTGTCATGGAATAAATCCATATTCCAAGATATTTCAACCCCCCCACAATGCACCCTCTCTAAATCCTATGGGTTAATTTCCGAAGTCTTTTCACTCAAGACATTTCCTCAAGATCCTCAAGATCCTCAAGATCCTCAAGTGAACCTAATAGACGTAGAGAAAACTTGGATATCGAGCATCCTGGGAAAACATAATCAGCAGTTATCCCCACCCTATCTCTAAAACACTCCAAATTTGATTGGAAGCTCAGACTCAATGACTCAGAATTTAATATATGGGAGCATCAACAATCATCTCCAATACTATTTTTTTATGGGGATTCATCAGGTAACCCAGGGGCAGCAGGTGCAAAGGGAGCCACCTTTGACTCCGATTGAAAATATATTATGGAATTATCATGGGGATTAGGATCAGGCACTAACAATAGTGTAGAATATTTCACGTCCTATATGGACATGAAAAACTCATCTTCAACAGAATCCCCAACAGACTGGTGTTAATCTGATATTTTGACCTAATCATTAAGGGACTTCGAAGGAATATAAAAATTCCCCACGCCACCCTTTCCAAAATATTCTCACGTATCAGAGAACTGGAGAAAATATTTGAGAGGGTCAGTTATTACCACATTCTAAGGATGCAAACTTCTTCAGTGAACTCTCTCCCTAAGGTAGCAAAGAATTTGGAATAGTGTATTCTAAAAATCAATGATGAAATCAAATATGAGATTATCCCCTAAGTCAAGGAGAAATGACCCTATGTATGTAAATTGGTGGAGAAATAATCAGAATCAGGAAATGCACTCGATCTATGAGGCCCAACCAAGAACCACACCTCTAGTGTGTCACACAAACTTGAAGACCCCTGGGACCCATAGAATATTTGGACCCCATGTCACAGCTTGTTCTGATTCACCAGTTAACATTCCCATGAACTAGAAATGCGACATCCTCTCGCCTAATTTTGAACACTCTCGTCGCATCAAATCCTCTCATATAAGCTCATGTTTGTTGTGCAGATATTCATTCCATGTGAGCTTCCCTATCTGAAAATATGGCCTTGCAAAATCCATGGATACGACTTCTGTGTCACCTAAATTAGCATGAGTCACTTCTCCACTCTATTTGATATCATTTCAATCAATGGCGCAGTCCTCCCACCTGTGGGAATTGAATTCACAGTAGTTAATCCATATTATGAAAAATGGCGAGAGAAAAATTCAAGGTAAGCGAGGAAGAAATCTTATTAACAAAAATATATGGAGTCCAAGTGGGCTATGGACACACAGACAGTCAATTTACAATGCCATAACTCCAAACTATGTGGCGACACAGCAGAGATTCATGTGTGTGCAGTTTCAGGTCACAGCGCAGCAGGGAGAAATAGAGAAAATCAGAAACATGAATGTCCAACTCCAACAACAAATTCAAACGCAGGAAGTCAGGAGGAATGAGGAGTTGGCAGTAGTTTTGTAGGCTGTGAATAGAAATATTGGGCACATCTGGTCTATTCGTCAACACTTGGAAAATATCCCTCAACAACTTCACAACAACAGACACTCGTTGCATCTGGAGAGTCAAGGGCATCGAACCCTCCTCCCAAGAGGCCTCTATAGATTCGTCGCCAGTAGGACAAGACGAGGAGAAACAAATTCATCTCGACGCTGAGGGAGAAAGAAGGGAAGATATGGATACATATTTTCACTTGCATCAATAGATTATGATCAGTAATTCTATATTTTTTCTTTTTCTTACGACCATTTATACCTGGCATTTTTGTATAAGATTGTATGGGAATTTTAGACTTTATCAAAATAGGAATTTTTGTATAAGAATGTATGGGACTTTTAGACTTTCTCACAATAGGAGGGAAGATCATTCTCTTTTTGTTGATACCGAAGATAGACTCTCTGAGATTTTTGTACCCTTGAAAGTTGTAGTTTACACAACCCTTTTTTAATAAAAATCACTTAATCCTTTATGTCAAAAAAAAATACAACCTATTTGAAATTGTGGCATTGACACTCCATACTGTTATGGACCAAAATGTTAAAATAAACCCTTGAAATGAAAATTTGCACTCCTAGAATCGCCCCCTTTTTTTTCGAGGTTAAAATTATGACTTGTTTTAAATTGTGGCCTTGATAATTGGTACTATTGTGACCAAAACCTTAAAAGAAACCTCCAAATAAAAGGAAAAAGAAGAAGGGAAAATAAACATAATTTCAATATAATCT
>SNQJ01S0073089.1:0-15304 GCA_010110895.2 Picea sitchensis | reverse complement strand
TCCAACCAAGTCAAATTTGACCATCAAGCCTCAAATTCGAATCCTCTTCAACCCCTTGAAGATTTGATGAAGATTTTGAGATTTACTCAAGTATCTTGGATGGAGATTAATCATGAAAGAAATAATTGTGAGAGGATTTGTAGAGATATCACTTGATAGGTGTAAGCACATGGTTGTAACCAAATGAGAGATTTGTGTATCTAGGAGAGATTTGTGGATCTAAGTTATCTTAAATTTTTGTATAAATAGGAGTGCCTCCTCCATTTCAAGGGGAGGACTCTTGGAGCATTGTGTCCAACTTATGATGGAATAAGAATCAAGATTTATTTTCACATCAGTTTCCATTCTCTAGTTTAGATTTAGAATTCTTTAGTTTATGTGTTACTTTGTTCTTGGGAGAATTGAGCTCACTCCAAATAGATCATAGTAGAATTTTCTTGTTGTTATAATGCTTTGAATAGGTTTATATGCTTTATTGTTTTTATTAGAATTATTTGATGATCTTGATTGTTGATAGGTTATTTAAAACATTACAAGACGACCTCCTGCAAGGGAGCTATTGTTTTCATGCCTACAACAACTAAGCCTTTTTAAGTGTATTTATTTTCAATGCATGAGTGTTTACTTGATGATCTTGATTGTTTATTGGTTTTGTGAAACATCATGAGAGGACCTCCTGTAAGGGAGCTAGTGTTTTCTTTCCTACAACAACCAAGTCTTATTAAGTGGAATGAAAGAGTTAGGATTTGATTGAATTTTCTTATATTAGAGTTAGATGCCTACTCTTGCATATATTTTGTTGGAATCATCACAAGCTTATGAACATCATTGGTTGATAATTAAATGAAAGAAATTTAAGAAATTGAATTGCCCAACAACCTCTACTTGGGGTGAGACTTCATCTTCTTCGCAGGTGTTGCCAAACGGGCCAGTAGTTAGGGTTTTTTTGGTGTGTTGTTGAAGCGTTGAACTCTGGGTCTACTCCTATGCCAACAAATGGTTCCGTTGCCGAGACCTGAAACTGTGATTGCTGGGAACTGAAGAAGAAGAAACTTTGTGCAAAAGGAAGCTCTGTGCATAGATATGTTTCCCTAGTGCACAACTTTTTGCTCGACCTGTGAAGCTTTATGCCAGGAATAAGGTCAGATATGAAGAAAGTAAGATCAGATCTGAAGAAAAGAAGCGATATCTTAATGCTCTGTGCTCTAAGAAAAGTAAAAGTGGAAAATTCTGAAAGAAAGAAGTCAGATCTGCAGAAAAGAGGTAAGATCTGTAAGCTCTGTGCCCTAATAAAGGTAAGAATAGTCAAAAGTTATTAGATCTGGAAGCTTTGTGCTCTGTAGAAGTAGGATAAGTGAAATTTTTTGTTTCTAGAGCATGGATCTAGGTATGTTTGACAGATTCTGTCCTAGCTTAAAAACTAGGGCATTAATAGATGAAAGAAAGTTTGATATGAATATATATGATAAGTATAATGATAGATATGTTATACCTATGCATAGAAAGAATGTATGGACTAACAAATGGATGTAGGATCCTAGAAAGAAATTTTTGCAGGCTAGCCATTATGATCCCAGCGTGCAGTACAAGAAGAGTTGGGGATCATTGAAGAGAAAGAGAGGATAAACTCTTTGTTACAGTTGCAGAAGACCAAGTCATCTTGCTAAGGAATGCCCTGGGAGAAAACATAGTTTCCTCTGTTGTAAGGCTATGGACCATGAAGTACTGGATTGCCCTAGAATGATTGCTAGACTTGAAAAGATGAATATGGATCAAGAAAACCTTGAAGGAGACTAAGCAACTAAGATTATAGAAGAACCCCAACAATAATCAGAGATTATGTTACTGAAAATGAAATAAATCCTAAATGAACATAAAGATGCCAGTTTGTTAGAGATCTTCAAAGAAAAGGAGAAAATCGAAGTAAGAATAGGAGACTTCGACATCGAATGTGCTCTAGATGAGGGAACACTGATGAACATTATGACATAAAGTACTTGGGAAACCCTAGGAAGGCCTGCTATGGTTCCTTCACTAGGAAGAATAAGGTTGTTTAAAGGAAAAATGGTAACCCTATGTGGCAGAATTACCCAGATAACTATGAGTACCCATGGAGCTTCGCCAGAGGAAGAGTTCGAAGTCATTAGATTTATTGAGGACCGTGCCCCATTTCCATCTTTGTTAGGCAAGATCTGGATTGAAAAAGACCAGATTCGGAGAAAAGAAGAAAAGGAAGCCCTAGAACAGAAGAAGTAAGAACTCATGGAATTTATGACTAGAAGGATCACCTACTTGATGGAGGAACAAGAGAACAGATCTCAGTTGTTGAACACCAGGGACCTAGATATTGAAGCTATAAGAGTGCTAGAGGAACCATAGAAGACTGAAATGCCTAATCCATATGAGGAAGGAGTATTACCCTTGGATTTGAGGAAAGAACCTCAACTGCGCGAAGTGCCTATGTCGATAGAAGATAAGACTTAGAATGGAAAAAGGATGACTGAGATGAAGCTCACTGGGAAGAAGGCTAGGAAGCTAAGTAAAAAGAGAGCCAAGATCGAAAATTTACAGAAGGTTCCGGAGGAAGCTTCGCAGAAGGAAAAACCACAAGAATTGAGCTTCGCCAGGATATCAGAACAATGACATATGCCACTTTGTCGAGGTGAAGTAATATAGCTGTTGGAAGCCAATATAACCGTTTGAATGCCGCTCCGAATGGGTTAGAAATCATTTATGGCTCGCCACTAGACCATTCAACTATGCCATAATGGATATAACATAATTTAATGCATCCTCATACCCATTGCAAGCATACCATTGCTAAGTTTCCCTACTTAGTACGTCGTGCCACACACCAAGAATACTTTTTTCTAAGTGAGAATTTGAGCCCAAAACCTGAGATTACTTCACCCTGTGATCATTTCCTTGTTCCCATACCATTCACTGTAGTCTCTGCATTCATTTCACACCCGAGCTAAGTTGACCCAAGCTTGTATGTCGGACGAGCTTAGCACTGCTGAGAAAGTAGTTGAAGAAGTTTTGATTGACTTAATGACTAAGAGAGTCATGTCAGAGAAAGGATTATCTACAAGAGTCCAAGCATCATCAACGAGATGACCCCAGGCCTCCCCTTCCATTGTTCGCGCCGGTCCATCTTGGCCGACTGATGAGAAACATACCAAGCACAGGGATGACATCACAAATGCCAAGCTTATCCCACACATTCTACCTACTTACTTACCACCTCTAAGTGGTGCCATCAATCATGAAAGTGTAACTCATGACTTTGAGTACACTTTGATCATTGTGTACCTTCCAAAAGGGGTGTGCGAAGTTCGTGCTGACCAGGATAAGCCCGCAGCATTGAAATTTAGTGATTTTAACCTTGGAGATCGTAAGGTTTACAACATGTTAGCCCCGCATAAGTACTTAACCAGGGCCAAAGGCAATAATTCTAAGATTGTCCCGCAGTCATGGACCCAGAACCTCGCGCAATCCACACTGCTTAATGTAATGAATATCCTGCACTTTGAACGCCAGGAAGTCAACGCATGCGTCAAGTTGCTGCTGTCCTGCTACCATGGAGGATACTTATGGTTGGACCGTTGCATCACTATGGATCCAACCTTGATCAATTAGATCACAAGCCTTAGTATGCAAGGCCCGAACCCACATGAGTTTTACCCTGGAAAGACCTCAGACCGAGCACTAGCGCAGAGGATAAAAGAAACTTATGGCGATGTTGAGAAAGACACGCGAGGCTACAAGGTAGCCTCTATCTTGACTGGCGTAGTGCACCTTGGTTGTCAGTTGATCGCGGGAAAGCTAGTTTGAAAGGATATACCAACACAAGTGATTGGATTCGTAGTTGACCTCGCAGGGAAGTGCGCTGAGGGACTATAGATGAACTGGGCACAATACCTTGTAAACCAACTAGAGCTTGATTGCAGAGAAGTGCAAGACCAAGGGTACGAGTTCCACTTTAGTTGGTTGCTCATCCTAATTGCTTTCATCACCTGGGAGCTACCAGAAGGTGCCACTTTTTTGGAGATCGAACCCTTCGAACCACTAGCCATGAAGTTCTGTACGCTGTGGTACTCCAGCGACATGAACAAGGAGTGTCAGTCCAATGCCTTCTTCCACGCTTATTACAACCAATTGAAGAATTCAATCCAGTCTACACTGTGCCTCACCCCAAACACACTTCATAGGTTTAGACCTTTGATAAAATTTAGCGCAGACCACCACTTCACCTATATCACAACGCACCCTGATGAGCATAAACAACAGCTCCAGTCGTACTACAAGTTGATAGAAGAAGACTTGGAGTAGATTACCAAGGAATGGTCAGCAAACCTCCTTGTTGCAGCGGACCCCACAAAAATTTCCGACGTGGAAATCCCTGAAGCTATGCCGGATACACCTGGACCAAGAAAGACCAAGAAGGATGATGAAGTTCAAGATATCCATAGCACATCCATGAAGACTACTTCGATCTCACCTGTGTAGGGAGGTGAAGGATGATCTGGCGAGGTGCACACAGATATCTTGTCCTATGCGGAGTACAAGTGTGAGCTTTGTGTTGTAACCAGATTGATCAAATCTAATAAAGAAGAAGAAGACTTTGTGGACGTAGCCCTAGGGTGGGGGTGAACCAAAGTAACTCTGTGTGATGTGTTCAGTGCTTCGACCCGATGTGTTGGTCTCTTTCCATGTGTTGTTCTTGATATGATTATGCTAAGTGCTTGCTATGATATATTTAGATAGATCCACTTTGCTTGTGATTCTTAGATGTGTGGGTGTAGATCTGACATATATGAAAGTGCTGAGTGATAGACCTATTTTGCTGTTGCTGTTGCTAAGTGCTAACTTAACCTAGATCTAAGTGAATGCTACGGTGCTCTGTGCCATCTGCGGAGTTCCATGAGGGTTAAATACAGATGAATGACCTATGCTAAAGTGCTTGCTAAGAGTAAGAATCACAGATCTGTGTCCCAATTAAGGTTGCAGACACCTGAGTCGTGCAACCACCCCTGCCTCTACCTCGAGTGAGACTTCATCTGCTTCACAAATGTTGCCGAAAGGGTCGGTAGTTAGGGTTTTGTTGGTGCAATGTTGAAACATTGAACCCTGGATCTACCCCTGTGCCAACAAATCCCCCTCATCTCTGGAGTTGGTTGGATTCGAATCTGAAGTCAAAGCTGGATCTTAGGGAGGATCCACAACTGATGGAGAAAGATCCTCAACATATCCCAAGAATCTATAAGGTGGTTGGGTCTCTCCAAGCTTATATAAGGAGGCCTTCTCATGGTAAAAGCACATGGAGAAATACGAAGGCATCAAACTTATGATCTCATAAGGGAGATAACCAGTAAAGCATATTCATTTTGATGGTGGATTATTTGAGCAAGGGTCTGGACAAAGAGAGATTAGTGAAGCTACTGCATCTACATCATGGTTGTAAGCACTTTGCTTTGTTTTCATTAATATAAATATGTGCTTGACCTGTTTCCTTCAAGTTTGTGTATGTTTCATGAACTTGTTTGTGTATGTTTCATGAACTTGTTTCTTTTGATAGATCTATTATGAAGCTAATCATGGTAGAGTAGGAAGTATGTTTCGTTGTTGCTGATCATTGTATTGCAGGACCTTCTGAAGAACTTGGAGATCAACATCATCTTGGATCGAGCGAGGACAAATGTCAGAAAAGTTATTTACCTTTCTTTCTTCTTCTTCCTTGAATAATTTAGCTTCATGAAAAGGAATGTTAGTGTCCACATTAGCACCTTTCTGTCTTGGTTATAGGGGTCTAGTATCCAAGAGGTAATCCACTTTTCCGCAAGGGGATTATCCTGTAACAAAAAACAAAGACTAAGATCGAAATACCCATGGATGTAACCGAGTATACTTTTATCACTTTTTTGGAGTCATAAAGGTTATACGAAAAAGGAACCCCCTAGAGTCATCTTTAATCTCTTTTCAGACTCTCTAAACATGAAAATATTATCGAGTGATCTTGCTTCCTTTCACACTCATTAAAAGGTTCGAAAGGGCGTCTTTCGAGTGGTAGTTTATCTCTTTTTTGGCCTCGCGAGACTAAAATTACGAAAAATGACAACCCTAGAGTCTCCTTTAAGTTATTTTCAGACTCTCTAAACATGAAAAACCACCGAGTTTTCCTTCTCTGGACTCGTTAAAAATTACACATTGAAGGGCCCATTTGGGACTGAACCCTTACTTCTTCCAGTTCGTTAAACAAAGGAAGAGGGACTCACCAAATGTGAGTTATATCGAGCATGTGTTACCCTCCTCGAGATCATTAAATTAAAAAGAGGTACACATCTATCTGGATGGGGGAAAAATTTGAAGGAAGCAAGCCAAGCCATTTTTGAAAACATCACAAGTCACTCTTACAGTCGCCCTTGAACATGACACTTTGTCTTCACACGCATTTTAATCCGCTGAACCTCTGCACTGAACCAATCCTCTGAGTTTTCCTACTCCTTTGGGTCACCCGACGAAAGTCACAGTATACACTGCATTATCGTGTTTTGGTCCATGTCATGTTTCTGCTGATGTGCCTTAGTGTTCAAGGAAGTATCTGCCTCAAGATTCAACCATCACAAATTTCCTGTTTCAATACCCGTGTCAGTCCATGTTCATTTGGTCCACCAATTTACATCTCCGTGTCAGTTTCGTCTCGTTGATGGGGGATACATCAAGGCCCTCCTTCGACGAGTCTGTTCCTATCGACTTCAACACATTATCCAGGAACTTGACTTAAAAACCAATTAGTAACTTGAGACCTGCATGCCTCAATGGAAAGCCTCCTCGCTTCCAACAATGGGTTTACATCATTGACCACTAATCGGGTGATTCTACGAATGTTTGACTTCAACTCATCCATTCACAATTGTTGGAATGTACTAGAGTACCTTGGGAATCATTGACATCAATGGTGATTTCCCTCACACTTGTTAACGATTTGCATCATTGACCGGTAATCAAGTGGTTTCTGCCATGTTCGTCATTAGGACATCTATTCGCATGGTTATATTCATACTACATCGGGATTGGTAGGAAGACCCTGGGTTGAGTAATCACTTTGATATGTACTTTACCCAGGTTGCGACAGAGTTTATCTTGAATATTGACACATATACTTTCACATAGATCCACTTTGTATTGGTCCATGGCTATGTCTTGTCATCTCATAGATCTACTGTGTATTCTTCATGGCTACGATCAGTTTAGGTCATTGGAGTATAGATCCACATTGTATCTTCAATGGATATACCTTTTTGTCAATATAATTATGGATCCGTAGTGTATCTTATGGCGACCATACCTTGCAAGTCTTTATCACCCAAGCATAGGTATGCCTGCCTTGGGTTTTAAACATGTCATAATATTTGTTTGATGGTTGTGTACAACTTCTACCAGGTTCTCCGAGTCCATAACCTTGCTCGAAAAAGTCTACAAAGTACTTCAGTCATCAGTTTCTGTCTTCTAACTTCGCACTTTGGGGGGCAATCTATTACACATCAAAATTACTCACTTCAATGATGACCCATTGTCGTCATCGCAAGTGTCGTAAATGTCATAGTGTACCAAGTGTTGCAAACATCATACTGTCATCTTTCCTATTTCGTTTCTCTAATGACATCATAAGGACACTTAAGACACCTTCAAAGACTGGTTTAAGAAGGAGAAATCATCTGATGAGGAGTAAAAAGAATTTTCCATGGAAAAAACCACTTAAATATAATTTTTGAAGGGAAACACTCCCCTACCCACTATCAGGGAGTGCCAACTCTCCCTACCCCTCTTTGGGGGAGCGTTGCAACACTCAGGAGACCATTCTGGGGGAGCGTTGGGATTTTTTGAAGGAATTATGGGCAGCTCTCCCCTATCCACTGTCAAGGAGTGCTAGCACTCTGTACCCTCCTTTGGGGGAGAGTTGCAACTCTCCATGCACCCTTTTGGGGGAGCACTGGCATGTTTGAGCAAATTTTGGGTTATTGAGGAAAATCAGGGAAAAATCCCCTTCATCTTGGAAATCAGTTGGATTCGAATCTGAGGTCAAGGCTCGATCTTAGGGAAGATCCAAAACTGAAGGAGAAGGATCCTCAACCTATCCTAAGAATCTCTTAGGTGGTTGGGTCTCTCCAAGATTATATAAGGAGGCCTTCTCATGGTAAAATCACATGGAGTTTAGAGGCATCAAAATTATGTTCTCATAAGGGAGATAACCAGTAAAGCATATTCATTTTGATGGTGGATTATTTGAGTAAGGGGCTGGACAAAGAGAGCTTGGTGAAGTTGCTGCATCTACATCTATGGTTGTAATCACTTTGATTTTTTTTCATTAATATACATATGTTCTTGACCTATTTCTTTCAAGGTTGTGTTTATTCTACATGAACTTGTCTCTATTAGATATATCTTGTTTTGAGCTAATCTTAGTAGAATATGAAGCTTGTTCTGTCTTTGTTTTGTTTGCAGGACTTATCGAGGAGCTTGGGGATCAAAGATCAACTCTGATTGTGCAAGGACGAACTTCGTTAAAAAGGTACACCTTTCTTCCTCTTCTCTATACATTAGTTTAGCTAGATTTTTGAAGGCCAACGCTCCCCCAAAAGGGTGCACAGAGCATTTCAACGCTCCCCCAAAGGAGGGTACAAAGCGCTAGCACTCCCTGATAGTGGGCAGGGGAGAAAAACCCAAAATTCCTTCAAAAAATCCCAATGCTCCCCCAGAATGGTGTCCTAAGTGTTGCAACGCTCCCCCAAAGAGGGGTAGGGAGCATTGACACTCCCTGACAGTGGGTAGGGGAGCGTTTCCCTTCAAAAATCATTTTTAATTGGTTTTTTCCATGGAAAATGCTTTGTACTCCTCATCATATGATTTCTCCTTCTTAAACCAGTCTTTGAAGGTGTCTTAAGTGTCCTTGTCAATGTCCAAATTAGCACCTTTTTGTCTTGGTTATAGGGGTCTATTATCCAAGAGGTAATCCACTTGTCCACAGGGGGATTATCCTATAACAAGTATATTGGGATAAAAAAACATATTGTAAATATATTCCCCAAACCTCTCCCAAGGGATACCTTTGAGTATATTCAAATTTTTTTTGGAGTAGTTTCTACCCGATAGTGATTCAAACGACATCGGGCACTGTAAGATAGGGGGTGATCATAAGAAGACATAAAAAATCCAAGTAAATAATATTTTGAATGCTTTTTATATACATCATAGTTTTACATGAGGAAGCACCATTCAGAGAAATAAGAGCCTTGTATATAGGAGGAGTATCCCCAAGGAGAATTACCCTTTTCCATTGATTTCAAAGGGAGAGAGAAAGAACATCTGAATGGAAACAAAGAGAAAGAACAGATGCATGGAGACAGGGGGAGAAATGGTCACATGGGGAGCATGAATAGGAGCACTATATTTACCATGCCATCAGTGTTTCCATCAATGCCAAAGGGGGAGATTGCTGAAATATTGGTTTCCATCGATGTCAACCCTTGAAGAAGTCTGGTAGCCCCAAAGGTATGGTTATGGAACCTGTAGTTGTTCAAGAAAAAAGGTTATGAAGGACGATGTAAATGCAACCAAATCACTCATGGACGAATATTCCTCATCATATCGTTTCCAGTGATAGGTGGTACACCACATAGTTCCTCACGGTTGAGGAGTTATGGCCTTGTGAAGTTAGAAGCCCCAAAGAATGGCCCATAAACCCCTAGTTGGTTGCAAGTCTTTAATGAAAGGGTGAAGTGGTTGTAACAAGAAATTCAAGAAGCCCCTAAGATTAAGGAAATAGGTTAACTATAAAAAATATAAATACACCTCAAGGAGTCATTCACAAGTACATTCACTTACTTATTCTATTGAACATCTTCTAGTGAACTAGTGATCTATTTGGAAAGTTTGCGATGAATAAATATGAGGTAGTGAGAAGTGAGAAGTGCAGGTGTTTCAGGGTTCCATAGAAGAGATCATGTTTTTGAGGAAACCCTAGTTTGGTTGACCCCCGCGGTTCAAACAACTAGTGTCCCGCAAGGCATCCCCATCGGTTGCACAATTCCTGTCATGCGAGGCCCCACGTGACATCATGTCTTAGTCCCACGAGGATAAGATAGATTTGGGGGAAATTATTGTACCAGGTCTCCGAGGTCATAGGAATGCTTACATGTCAACACTATTGTGTATCAGTTCAACTACAAAGGTATAGGTATGTGTTGTAGGTGAATCCCCTTGTGGACAAGTGGATTCCCTCTTGGTCTCTAGACTCCTAAGGCCAATACAGAAAAGTGCTTAACATGGACACTGACTTCCTTTTAGATCTAATCAAGCTAATAAATGAAAGAGAAGGAGAAAGATATGTACCTTATTAACGATGTTTGTCCTTGCAAAGTCCAGGCTGAGCTTTGATCCTGAGCTCCCTGATAGGTCCTGTAAAACAAACAAATGTACAAAAGACTTCCTACTCTACTGAGATTATCTCAAACATAGATCCATATACTGCAGACAAACTCATGTGGAACAAACATCAGTTTGAAAGAAACATGCCAAGCATTGATTATTAATGAGAACAAGTAAAAGTACTCACAATCCTTTAAATGAAGGTGCAACAACTTCTTCCAATTCTCCTTGTCCAACCCCTTTGCTCAAGTAATATCCATTGTTTTCTATATGTTGCCTATGAGATCATAGGTTTCATACCTCCAATCTTTTTCATGTCAATACCACTTATAGGACCATAAGTTTGGTATCAATCTCTAGTCTCTTCCCTCCTTACACCATGAGGATACCTCCTTATATAACCTTGGAGAGGTACAACCACTTGAGATATCTTTGGGATAAGTTGAGGATTCCTCTCCTTCAGTTGAGGATCCTCCATGATATCATGCCTTGATCCAAGATTTGAACCCAACTACCTTTATATGTTGAAGGGATTGTTCCTTGATTTCCTCCAACAAACAAAAAATTCGCTCAGAAAGGGTAGCGCTCCCCCAAAAGGGTGCACAGGGTGCTCAAAAACTACCCCAAAGAGGCCTAGGGAGCGCTAGTACTCCCTGACAGTGGGTAGGGGAGCACTCCTCTCCAAAATCCATTTTTGAGTGGTTATTCCAATGGCAAAAGGCTTGTACTTCTTGTCAACTGATTTCTCTTCTTCAAAACTAGTCTTTGAGGTGTCTTAAGTGTCCTTATGATGTAGTTAGAGGCACGGCATAGGAAAGATAACAATATTATGTTTGTGACACTTGCAACACTTGTGTTCAATATGCGACACTTGCAGACAAGATGCGACACTTACAACACTTGTAATGACGACACTTGCGACACTATTGAAGTGAGTAATTTTGATGTGTAACAGTATGGTTATGTGCTTGTTTTGTAGATGTATGGTTGAGGTATATAATTTATGTATGGTGGCATATACATGAGGCACATACTTTGGTTCTTTGAGGAATTTCATTGATGATATGGTACAAATCTATGTTATGGTATATGGTACAGTTTCTATACATGGTCAATGCTCTAGTACATGGTATTTGATTTGATACATGATTATCTATTCATCATTGATGTTATGGTATCTACATTTGGAATATCTTATGGTAAATGATTGATGCATGTTATACTACATATATTGGTACATAGTTGATGGATGATACGGTACATGTTTTGGTATAGATCATGTTGATGATCAATTACAGGTTGATGGCACAGTGACAGTGACAGGCTGGATATAGTGACATGTTACAAGTTGATGTGACAATGGTTGTGACAGTGACATTGATAGTGATAGTGACAGTGGTGGTAATTTTGGTAGTCACAGTTTGGTCTACACTTATATTTCATGGCGACATGATGGGGCAACGAAAGGGGGTTGTATCCTCCTTCCGGTTGGTTCCGTAGAACATAGGAAGTTGGAGCTTCCTTTAGGTTGGAGCTTAAGAATTAGGGGGTTGTAGCCTCCTTTTGGTTGGAGCCATATAATTCAGGGAGTTGTAGATTCCTTCAGGATGGAGCCATATAATTCAGGGAGTTGTAGCTTCCTTCAGGATGGAGCTTGTAAATAGGGGGTCCTATCCTCCTTCCAGCTGTAGCTGGGGAATTGGGAAGTTGGTGCTTCCAATGAATGTATTATTTTGATATATAAGAAAATAATTATGTGGTTTTCTCCCATTTATGTTTCCACATGAGATACTTTCCTTGGTGCAAGAGCTTCCCTACTTTGACAACCCGATAAAGCTAAATATTCTGTTGGCAAGTTCCCTTGACCTTTGTGTTCACGATCAAGTTAGTGGATTCCTATTCCATGCAACCAGGGTTGAAATTTCTCAGTGTCAACTATTTTGTTGTCTTTGAGGTGTCCAACAAGGGTGGAAATTATGGACGAAGGAGGCCTACATTAAACAATGGGTGCAAGCCAAGGGAAGGGGGGGGGTGTTGAGCTCAAAATCATTGTCACCCACAACCTTGGTGATGGTGTAAGGTCCATAGAAAAGTGGACGAAGCTTCTGATGGGGTATTGTAAGGTGTTCTTTCTGAAAGTGCAACCAAAATTTATCTCCCACCTGAAACTTGTGTGGCACCTGGTGTTGATCATGGTGCTTCTTGTACTTGGAATTGGACTTTTGCAAAATATATTGAACTTGTTGGCGGATGTGTTGGATTCATTTAATGAACCAGGTGGATTTTTCGGCTTCAATTTTTGCATGGGAGGATTCTTTCTGTGTGGATGCAAGGGGTAGTGCAACATCCATGGGGCCCAATGGTTGAAATCCCATCCCCACCTGAAAGGGGATGTGGCCAGTTGAGCTATGTATGGATCTATTGTAACTGTGTTGAACATAGGGAAGAATCTCATCCCATGTGAGTGGATTCTTAGAATTGTACATGTGCAAAATGTGCATGATCATCCTATTGACGACCTCATTTTTTCCATACATTTGGGGGTGGAAGGCCATGGATTTGGTGAGCTTAGTGTCCAACCGTGACTAGAGGCTCAAAAAAAATGTGATGAGGAACCGGTTGTCCCGATCAAAGAAGATGGTTTGTGATATCCAAAAATGTTCCCACACTCGTTCAAAGAAGAGCTTGGTAGTGGCCTTTGCTGTGATGCTCTTATTGTAGGAGACCATAATCACCATTTTGTAAAATCAATCAAAAACCACCAAAGCACACTCATTTCCATGCTTGGTTGAAGGAAGGTTCGACATGTAGTCCGTCGAGATGGATTCCCAAGGCATGTCGGGAGTAGGAAGAGGGGTTTATATGCCTTGTTTCTTAATGGCTGGTTTGGAAATGGCATAGGCCACGCAAGACCTGATATACTTGCTAACATCCTGTTATATTTTTGGCCAATAGAAATGTTGTTGCAACACTGCCACTTTCTTCTCTACGTTGAAGTGTCCTGCCACTCAATTGTAGTGAGATTCCCAAATCATCTTCGATATCTCACCTAATGGAACACAGATATGGTCCAAATGGCACAACAACCAGTCTTGCAGATGAAAATCAGTGAAAACTGTGTTTGTGCCCAACATGTGGTAGGTAGTGGTGAAGTTAGAATCCTACTCGTAGAGTTGGGGCCATCTAGAGGTCTCATTTCCACAGGACTATAAAACTGTGGTTAGTGCAACAACTGGAGGTCGATTGAGGAAGTTAGCAACGCGATTGGTTCTCCCTATCTTATACTTTATTTTTAGATGGAACTGCTGCAAGTATGTGGACCATTTTTGATAGCAGTCATTCTGCAATTTGCCTTGTGTCTGCTTGAATCGTAAAGGATTATGATCAGTGTGGATGATTGTCTCCTTCCCAAGAATGTAATTCCTCCATTGGTGACATGCTTGTACAATGTATTACATTTCTTTGTCATAAGTGGGGTACTTACATACAGTATCTAATAACATCTCACTGTGATAGGCCATGAGATGTCCATGTTGAGTGAGAACTGTGCCCACAACATAGTCTAAAGCATCTATCTCAATCTCAAAAGGCTATTGAAGGTCGGGTAATGAGAGCACCGGGGTTGAGCATAAGAGATTCTTCAAATCATTGAATGATTTATGTTGTGAATGGCCCCACGTGAATTTTTCCTTGCCATCACCCTTGGTCACTTGGCTAAGGGCCCATGCAATATGGGAGAATCCCAACCCGAACCTACGATAGAAATTGGCAAGGCCTAAGAAGCTATGAAGCTCAATGAGTGTGGTCGGGGCTGGCCAGTCATGAATGACCTGGATCTTGGCTGGATCGACATGCACCTCATGATCATCAACAATGTAGCCTAACTACTGGGCCATGTTCATGTCGAAGGATCATTTTTCCAAATTTTCATATAGGTTGTGTTGCCGTAAAGTGTGCAGAACCTGCTGAATGTGCTACAAGTGTTCCGCCCAATTCTTGCTAAAGATGAGGATGTCATCCAAATACATCACCAAAAAATAATTGGTGAAAGGCCGCAAGATATCATCCTTCATCCTCATGAAAGTTGTTGGGAAATTTGTCAAGCCAAAGGGCATGACCAACCATTCAAAAAGACCTTCTTTGGACTTGAAGGTAGTCTTCCATACATCTGTATGCTCTATTGGGACTTGGTGGTATCCAAACTTCAAATCAATATTACTGAAGTATTTGGTGCCCTTGAGCTAGTCAAGGAGATCGTTAATTCATGGAATTGGGTACCGTTTCTTGATTGTGATTTTATTTAGGTCCAGATAATCAATGCAGAGTCGCCAGGAACAATCTTTCTTCTGCACAAGCACGATTGGGTT
The DNA here is from genome assembly GCA_010110895.2 of Picea sitchensis. Taxonomy (NCBI): domain Eukaryota; kingdom Viridiplantae; phylum Streptophyta; class Pinopsida; order Pinales; family Pinaceae; genus Picea; species Picea sitchensis. The sequence continues at coordinate 509 of SNQJ01S0073089.1, read as the reverse complement.
TCCACAAGGTCATGAGCTTGGGAGGATGTGCCCCTTTTCGAGAAACTCTTGGATCTAACACTTAATTTCCTCATTTTATGATAGAGAGCGGCGATAGAATGTCCCATTGGGTAGCGGTGCGCCGACAGTCAGATAACTTGAGTGCTTGACCTGATAGTGTAGAGGTACCCCACTGGGTGAGCATAAGATGTCTTTGTATTCCTCCACGACCTTATCCAGTTTCTTTTTCTACGTGGATATACCTGTCATGGAGGTGATGGATGTGGCTTCAACCTTCTTCTCACTTTGAGTGTGAATCACGAAGAAGACAAACTTCTTGGTCTAAGAGATGACCTTTCTGCATTTCTTGGTAGAGATCAAGGAAATGGTGGTAGATGGGACTACCTCTGGTATCCTGTATAATTTCCTGTCCAAAGTAATAATAACACTACGAGACCTAGAATCATATACATCATGAAGTTTCCATAAATAAGGTTGGTCCAAAAGAAGATCACAAACTTTAAGGGGGG
>SNQJ01S0073087.1:12790-50562 GCA_010110895.2 Picea sitchensis | reverse complement strand
AGGTAGCTGAAGTGAGAGATGAGTTAGCTGCAGTTGGAGAGGTCATATTGTATTAAGAGTTGGTGAGAATAGCATTGAAAGGATTCATCAACGAATGGGAATTCTTAGTGAAGTGTGTGGTGGGTCATGAGCAACTTCCATATCGGAGCAGAGTGTAGGATGATTTCACTCAAGAGAAGATCCAGGAAGAATCTTAGAGTAGTGGATAGAATAAAGATGGAGTTGATGAGAATGTTTATCTTGCTTCAAAGAGAAATAGGAATGGAAGTTCCGAGAGGGACTTGAGTAAAGTCAAATGCTATTGTTTTAACCAGTTGGGGCACCTTACTTCTCATTGTCCTGAGAGGAAGAATAAGAATAAGGAACTGGAGGGGCCTGAAACATATGCTAAAATATCCATGGAGGAATTTGTTTCCAAGTATGCCTCGGGAAATCTAACACCTACCTCATGAAACGTGTCATGTATTTAGGTGGTTTTTTCGGCACATGGTTTTTGTCGATGGTTTTCTATTTCCAGTTAGGGAATTAGGGTTTTGGACTAATCCAGGTCATTGGGTTAGGGTTTTGGATGTCGTTGGCTCCTATATGTATATTGTATTATAAACAATATAACACAATGAATGAATATAATATATGTTGCATTGTATTCTATATGTATATTGTATTATAAAACAATATAACACAATGAATGAATATAATATATGTTGGTTTTCTCGCTTGTCAGGGAAAAAAATTCCATGTAATGTTTATCATTGTATCTTTTCTCAAGCATTTTTGAATATCTCGCTTTACAGAGACATCAGAGCTGCCAACTTCCATACAATCGCGAGGCATTTTCCTAATGGAAACTGTGCACTTTGTTGATATGTACCGAGGCTGAATAATGATCTCTCTCCAATAAGCCTACTAATACTGGGGTTTTCCATGGCATTGCCTAAATTTTATTCATATTCACTATTGATCGAATTTGTCTTTCAATGTGTTTATTCCATCAAGATAAATTGTTTGAAGCAATGTGTATTTCATGCTTTCATGGTCATTTTATGAATGTGGCATTTTGAAATTCTCGTGAGCTCATAAAGACAATTATCTCTAGGTTTCTAAGTGTATGAGAAAATATTAGCTAGTTGATTTTATCATCAAATTTCCACATAGAGTGCAGATTAAGCTTGGTAAAATACAGAGCACCACTTAATTCATCCAAAAGGTCATCAATGATAGGAATGGGGAATTTGTCTCTGATGGTGAGTTTGTTGAGAGATCTAAATTAGGAACATTCACCAAGTACCTTATTTATTGAGTACCATGACTACCGGAGAATAATAGGATCACATCGACTTAATGACATCGAATTTCCAACAATTATTGCAACATTCTCACTCATTTTTCTGGGTGAATGGATGATGATAAAGGAGAACATTTGGAGGAAGATTTCCAATAACTAGAGGAATGGAATGATCATGCATACCATGAGAAGGTGGAAATCCCTGGGGGGATTAAAGCACAACATGGTGTTGGGAGAGGGTAGATTGGAGGTAAATATGTACATAGGATGCATCAACCTCCTTTGAATGGAAATGAAGTCGGAACATTCCGTAATGACCTTTTCTAAGGATAATTTCCATTCAAGGAGTTGATGATCTCCGAAATCTTTTGTGATGCCTTGAACTGATATTGACCTCTTGGATGGAATTTCATGGTTAATTGAAATCCATGGTGATAGGTCCAAGAGAGTGTAACCATTATGCACCAAGAAAAATATCACAACCACACATGTCGATAGAAAAAATATGAAATTTTAGGTGGTATTGACCAATTTGGAGGTGCACATTTCATTAAACTCCATCCAAATTTCATGGAACTCATTGGCAATCATGATTTGGAAATTCATTAACTAGACATATATAGAAATTGACTTCATGGGAAATGAAATGAATAAAATTATGGGTGTTTCCAATTTCAACTAGTATGATGACTTTCCAAATTTTGATGTATCTAATTAACTTGAGGGTTTTGGGAGCAGAGAATCCTATGAGTGCATTCAAAGAAATAAGTGATTCAACTATTGGTGGATCAAAAGGTGGATTAATATCATTTGTTGGGGGTAGCTCAGGTACATGAGAAAACTATGAATATTCTTCATAAACATCCCTACACATTTAATAAAAATGTATTGTCCCTTACACTTGTGCCCTCAGAAAATACTTGTCATTGTAGTTATAACAAATTAGCACTCAACCATTTCATCTCGAGTCAATATCTTTGTTTATGGATAAATTCATGAAAATTAATTAATCTCCAAATCCACTGATCTGAACAAAAACGATAGAATACTACTCTTTCCTAGATCTAAATATTGAATGAACTAAGAGAAATGGATGGTGAACATACCTATGAACTCTCCTTTAATCTCATAGACCTCATTTACTCCATTCTTGTGTCATTCCAATCACAACAACACAAACCAACTACAAGGCATTAATATATTCCACACCTAGTCTATACATGTGATCATGAATCATGTAATAAGATGACATCATCATTATGGGAAAGGACATATTCATGTATTACATTAACCTAAAGAGAAATATACAACTTGAGCTTTGATGTCTAGGATCTCCTTCGATGGTCTTAGCCCAACACACACTTGCTCATGCATGAAGAAGTTCAACCACACATGATTACTTGTTGTATCTTGCTGCTATCAGAGTTTCAATCCTCCATACAGCCTTGCACAAGTTCTCCAATCAATCTCTAGCTAGCTTGCTTCTTATTATTCCTTATTATCCTTGTTGTTAACCATTTCCATAATCAATCTTCTCCTATATATATATATAGGAGAAGATTGATTAGTTACTTGATAGGGAATGATCCCAATATACCTGAAAGTCGTTATTTTGCCAACCATTCGAACTCAACTCACCCTTCTAGAAGATTCCTCTCTAGGCTGATCGGCAGAACTTATTCATTTTCTTCCTTTAGGAACATGTCCGCACCCCAATCATTGACACAGCTATGGAAAGCTCTGGTACTGTCAATGCAGCCCATGGAAATGATGATTTTCGAGCTTAGCATATATGCTACTCATGACTATTTCCTTTTCAAAATATGATTTTGAGAAAAAATGACAAGTGTAACCTTCCAGAAGAAGTTCTTCACGAAGAGTTTGATCTTCCATTATCATGACAATCATAATATCATCTCGAGAACCAAAAATGTGGATAAATACTCTTGGATCTTAAGGGGAGTGGCAGGAGGAGCGAGAAGGGTGGTTTAGGGAGAGGATTAAAGGGTGTTTTTTTTGGTTTGCAATGAGATTACTTGTTTTGCTTCCTTGGCCCATTTTGTATCATCCAACCAAGTCCGGATCCATGAGGGCATGGGCAATATTTCATCCTTGAGGAAACTAATAAATCATTCTATGAAAAAATCATCTTTAATGCCATCCATTGTGAAATCTAATTGCTCAAGGCAATGATAAACTCTTCCATCGAAGCCATGAGCCTAACTTTATCGTCGACACAAATGATACGGTCAAAGAGGTCATATATCTCTACAACAAAATATGTCCAAGTCACATACCCATGACATGTGTTTTTATTACTGACACTACTTCATCGCTCAAGATCCAAATGGAGAACGCCATAATGGATTTTTTCCAACTCATCAATAATTACATGAAAAGATAATTAGTGTTCCATTTGGGTGACCCGGTCCATTTGGATTTGGATTTTATCCATCAAATTTTTTCATGTCCACTCTAGGAAGGTGTAGCTCATGCTAAAAATGATGGGATGGGAAAGTATAGAAATTGGAGGAAGTATCACCTTCAAGGTGAAAACATGGTCATATTAGGGAAGGTCTCGAGGAATATGAATTTTGGAGAAGAACTGGACAGGAAAGGATTCAAGCTTGTTGGCAAGTTGGCGTTCAATGTGAGAGGAAAGGTCATTCTCCATGTCCTATTTCAAGTTTTCCATTTTGGAATCTCTGGTGTAATGCATGTTGGAATTGATGGTGGTTATATGGCCATTGAGGGTGGTAATATTGGAATTGATTTTCCTCACTTCCTTCTGCATCATAGATAAATCACATGACAAGGTAGTGAGGTGGGATTCAAGGTCTTTCTTAAGGGTGTGGGCCATTGTGAAAGGAGGGAACATGAAGGGAGCATGTAAGTTCACAAAGAAAAGGGGTTACAAGGGTGTCCAAAATGAACTTAAATAACTCTGTATTTATCAGACAGAGTGATTCCCTCGACCACATATTTATGTGCTCGATGATAGATCACTGTAGTTTTAAGATGATTGAACACATATCTACCTTGAAAAATTAATCCACAATTTTTGCTAAGGAAACTACTATGATGCCACTTGTTAGGTACCATATCTATTATATTAGTAGAAAATAAAAATGCACATAGAATAACAACTAAAATAACAAAATATATGTAACCACAACAATTGCAAATAATACCTTTATTGATAGGAAACAATGTTAACTTTCCTCTTCTAGGGGGAACCCTTGTAGAACAAATACGATATTACAATAATTTTAAGACTCATTAATTCTTATTCCATCAATCCTATTTATACTAAATACTTATCGAAAAGAACAATCTAGAGGAAGATATTTCTAGAATTGTAAGCTTCTATTAGGGTCTTCTTACATTTGACTTATTATTCATTATTGCTAGGCTTTATTAATATCAACCTTTATTACATGGAAAATATATCACTCTACCTATATGAGGGGTTATAGGGGCTGCTTAGGTCCTCAATGTGTCCATTGATCCAAAAGGAGATAAAGAAATTATTATATGCACGTATTAAATTCAAAGTACGACATTCTACCTAGGTGTCAAATTTGTTACATGTTAGAAAGAAGTCCAGGGAGATTAGGGCTATATGTAGACTTCAAAAATCTAAACTCCATCCTTTGAAAAAGATAATTTCCATGTTCCCTTGATGGAATAGAAAGTATAGCTCATCTATGATTCCTATATTTTCTCTCTTCCTAGATTTGTTTTCTAGATATAATCAAGTCTTTGTAGAAAACCTAGACCTGTACTGGGGCACCACTTTTTGAACCAAGTGGGGAACCTTCACATATTGAACAATTCCCTTTTCCTTGATTAACATAGGAGAAACTTTATAAAGGGTAATGTACATAGAGTTTAAAGGTATGATCTGTCACAATGTGGTGATCTACCTCAAATATCTTACCGTATATTCTAGGTTGAGAGTTGATCACATGTACCACCTAAAACATATTTTTGAAAGATGTAGAAAGTATGACATATCTATGAATACTAAGAAAAATAATCTTTATTTTTAGAAGGAAAAATATTACGGAACATCATTTCTAAGGATGGGATTTTTTTCAATTGGGAATGCACTAAATCCATCATGTAGATCCCATTTCCAAATAGCAATAAGCCTCTGTAGTCACTTTTTGAGAAGATAAATTTTGTAATAAGATTCATATATGACTTTTTCGAAATAGTTAAACCCCTTTAATATATTATTAATAAGGATTATTGTTTTAAATGGACACCTATTGAGAAGGAATATTTTGAGAACGTCGAGGTTGTGATAGAAGTTGCCCCTACACTTTAGAGTCCAAACTTCTCAAAATACTTATTTGTGTCATGTCATTCTCTTGCAGCAGTGCTCACCCAGAATGATTAGCAAGGAAATGAATTCCCCGTAATGTTTATGAGAACAAGATTTCAAGGTGATAAATTGAACTATCCACCAATGGATAAGTAAGATTTTTTTGTTCACAAATCCATTAAACAATTCATGCCTTACATATTGAAGAATCACACCGAGGTGATCATCCCTCACCTAGAAGTCAAATATCTCTTTAGGGAGAAGGATTTTGGTGAAAGGAAATGAAGCTATACAAGTGATTTACAATAATATGATCTAGAATTTAAGACAACAACCATAGTCAAAGGCCAAGGCCTGTGCAAGTTAGAAATTGAGGCCATGCATTCCAAAGATCATAGGGAATAAAGATGGAAAGAAGAACCAGTACTATACATAGAATAACTCCTTACGCTCCATCATTTAGAATGCATGGTACATTTGATCTCAAGATGTATCTTCAAGGTAAATTCCTCTGACAATTTCACTGCTAAGCATAAAAGAGAACTACCATTAAAATTTGTTCAATACCAATTACTCCACGGTATCCTTTTCAAAAGTAATTAGGATGTGATTCTACTGTGATGCCTCGAGAAACAATATATTGAAATATTCCTCAAGGATATTCATGACATACCAATCAGAGGACACTTCGCTGGAGAAACCACAACCCATAATTGTTGGCTTGCTATTAGTTGACCCAGGTTCTAACTATAATAAAAATTACTTAATGCATCTCTTCTTAACATTGTCTCTTCCTGATACTAAGGAAACACAAAAACACAGAGCAATTACACAATCTCACCCAAGATGGATTATGCAGAGTCAGGACTCAAATGTCCGTAGATCCTGATGGGACGGTTTCTCTATAGGTATTTAATCCATTTATTGTTAACCTTCAAAACATCATTAGATCTTATTCCAGACCACTATCATTGTTATTTTACTAGGTTGTTATTAATCATTCTAGCCACATTTGAGCATAAACAAGTATCCATCTAATCTAAAACAAGATTGTGATCTATTTACTAACTATAACATTATTTTACTTAGTGTTGTTATGAAGTTTATATTAACTTATTCTTAATGGGCAATACCATTCCTTTAACAAAAAACATATTGATCATAAAAAATCATTAAAGTAAATGAAATCATAAACATTGCATAAAATCACATATAAAAATATATATTGTGGTTCACGCCTCTCATGGGGCTGCTATACAAAAAATATTTTGTTTTGGATATTTATTCATATTTCATGTAAAATCTAGAGCTTAAATATCAGAAAATTATTTCTCCATTACATCTGATCTCCAAAGATCGCTAAAGTATCTCAACAAGACATTATAGTCCACCCAAAAAGACCTATTACAATCTCAACACTACATATGTCAACAATTTATTCTAAGAAAAAGGACAACAACCCTCTCATCGTCCTTATACATTCTACTTATACAAAATTAGGACAATGTTTTATAAAAACTCCAACCTCTAAGCTGATTAGGTTTCCACTTTTCTCACTCTTAATTGCCAGTCCTCGACCATCCAATCGTTCTCCAAGTTAGTGTTTGTCCACTTTCCAACTTCTCCACAACAATTTTCCCACTTTGTAACTTCATTTTCCTAAGCAAAGTTTTCCCTTATTTTTGGTGCTCCTTTTCCTCTATTTCCAGCCTACTCCCATATTTTCCAACACCTGCTTTTAATTCCTTCAAAACTTCTTCTATGTTTCACAAAATTAATCAAGCCAACAAGACCTTAAACATTTATAACGTGGACTCAGGTCCCTGAGTCACTTCTTACAATTCTTTCATTATATTTCACTTCCTTTGTCAGTGCTTTGTACATCTCTGCTATCCACATTGTTCCCACCCTAGTTGTTGTTCTCTATCATGGATTCTACCACCTGCGTAGTGACTGGAGGTCTTAATATTTCTCCCCCCTCCAATCCTATCTACTCTATGGTCAATTCTATTGAACCGATCTCCATGACCAACTTCTTCGCCTTTTCCTGCTGTGTTCAAATCCAAGCATGTCTTGCACCCTACGCTTGTACCCTTTTCCTCTCCAAGGTAAGTTTCTTTTCTATTTTTAAGCAACTATTGATCTTCTCCTGCAGCAGTGACATTGTCTTATGTAGTTGATTTACATTTTCCATTGTTGCATGCAATTTGTCTTACTTCCCTTGTAGCCTTGTATTCTTACCCTTTAAGAGTTTTGCCCACCGGCACCTTTCCAACAACTCAGAATTCCTAAGGCTATGCACCTATTCTCTACATTATTCTGTTGCATCCTCGTGGCTTTCTTTGTGTTATGACTTATGGAGTGATAGTAGGTACCTGACACCTCCAAGTCCCTTGATATATCTTATATTCTATCCAAATCCTTCTATTTTCTTCATATTCTCTAAGAGCGTTCTCCGATCAGGTTGTCTACATTGCATTTGAAATACTAAGATTTATATGTTTCTCCATCCTCATCCACCTTATTGTGCCATCTCTTTCTCCTTCACTTTTACAATTGCCTCCCATGAGGTTATCTCTCCCATGCTAACCAGACAGTTTTGTTTTGACGTGACTCTGGCCTGGACTCCACTTCCTATGGATGCCTAACTGTAGAATTTATAAAACACATTTGTTGAATCTGGGAAAAAGACAAAGTCTCAATGTATCACAGGGTCAGGGTTTATGTGCTGTCTCCCCAAAATATATATTAGGTTTTATGATGAAATTTATGCTCCCATGCGCCATGATCTACACTATTTATCTTGTTGGCGCACCTTCCATTGTATTTATTGGTGTGTCTTGCTGTTTCTTTTATGTCCCGATCTTCAACTACTCCAACTAGCTACTTCCTTTATTTTCTTCCTGAACACTCCCATGTGATTCTCTGATTCCTCCCACACTTCTCTTCAATAAATATCTTCTACTATGGTGGCAATCATCTCCACATCATCTATTTTCAATGATGTTTCCATCTCAAGTTGTGGAGCCTTCACCTTATTTTATGGAACCACTTGCTTTTCTCCCTTGTTCTCATAGATATTTTATGCCACTGTATACTGGATATGTGTATCCACATGGTACATAATTCCCACCCAATCTTCTTCCTCTACAAGTTTCTTGTGTCTTGTTCATTTGCACACCACAGGTTGTTTCCTCAGCCTTCTTCTATGGTGAGTTCCTTTGCAGAACTACATGTGATTTCTTCTGGTGGTCCTATTTTTATTCCTTTATAGGATATTTCCCCTTACTTGGCCATGTGCTTTTAATTTTATTCTTCTTGCTTGCCTCATTCATTCCTGCCTCATGAAGGGATTGTTCCTAATCTTGTGTCTCGAGTCAGATGTTGGCTGCTTCGGGATCACTGCACTTTTGGCACTCCTCAGGCCACTCATTTACCTACATATGGATGTCATGCATCGTCATGCAGTAACTCAACTGTAGCCACTCCTTGGATGGATCCCTCTTTTCCCAGAGCTACAGGAAAAGGATGCTTGGAAATTTTCTATTTGTCCAAACTCATGGACACTTTCTGGGGAAATCCTCTGTCTCCTCCTGTAACTGCCTGGATCTTTGTCGTATAGAGAATACGCCATTGTTTTATTTTATTTTCTCTTTGGGTATTTTGTGCTTTGAAGTGACGTGTAGCGGGTTATGCCACATTTTCCTATCATCTGTAGGAACATATTGTATAAGCTAATTTTCCATTTCAATGTGGAATTTGAGGATGAGTAACCATGAGTAGTGGAACTCAGAGCCCCAATCCTGCATGTCCTTTCAATCCTCCAAGAAAGATTTAAGTAGATAAGGGGCCCAACACATCGAGCTCCTCTTCACGCATTGTGCTATAGTTGCTACCACTGTTGTCGGTACTTCCTCCTTTCTACACTTGCACATTAGTTTTCAACCTAACAACCTCGTCACAAATCTCATTGCAGGATTTTTTATGTAACTGATCCTGATTCCCCTGTTACCTCTCTCCACGCCATACTTTTCCTTGATTTCGTCGGATATGTATTTTTCTTTCGTTTTGTCGTCTAAGTACTACTATGGCTTCTCCCCATCTGTGGGTAGACCCATGATTGTTGTGATTAAATCAACATTGATAGGCACTAGCCTATCCATCTATAGAATTCCTACATGCACCCTTGCTAGGAGTTTCTTCACACATCCATTGATGTGTTTACAACGCCCAAAGTGAGGTATATCCAATAAATTCATTATTCATGTATTGTATAGTCCCAGGATCCACTACGCAGGCTCCAACAGTGGTTTTCCTGATGGGACCTCTCCCCTGCTCTCCAAATAGTTTTGTGGCACCAAATCTGGGAATTTGATTGTGCTAGCTACATCATTATCAGAGTATTTTATGGTATATACTCCTCCCACCATATCATCTTTGGCCTTCACTCCCAACAATAATTTCCTAAGGCATGGATACTATTTGATTAGACTACAGTGTTTAAGGACACTCATTCTTACTCTCGTAGCTATGATATTTTCATGAAATCAGCTAGAATAGAAAGCAAGCTTGTTGTTCCACTCCAACCTTTTGTTTTCGAAAAACCATTCAAACAATGGGGGATATAAACTATCGGTGAGATTAAACCTCACTCTTCCAAGACACATATCTATGTTCTCATTGTCACTGATTATTTCACTCATTTGACAAAATTTGTGCCACTAACTAAGGTAAATGAAGAAGCTGTAATTAATTTTCTAGAACAACACATTATCACCAGGTTTGGAGTACCTATTTCCCTTGTGGTTGATAATGTTACTTATTTATCATTGTTTAAATTAAATAAGTTTTTTTTGGAAAAGGGAATCATTAAGAAATATGAAACTAACTATTACCCCCAAGGAAATGGCCTAGTTGAATCCACTAATAGGAATCCAATTTGTATCCTAAATCGAATAATATTCAACCAACAAAGAAATTGGGACAATGGGCTACCTAACACCTACTAGGCAGACCGGGTCACTCCAAAATTATATATAGGGACCTCCCCATACTTTCCCATTTATGGGAAGGAATCAATTGTGCCCCCAAATATCTATCTACCTTCCCTTCATCTCACCCAATAGTCACATGGGAGAGAATTCCCTGCCATCCAAAAATGCATAAGCACCTTAGTAAAACTTGAATAAGACCAAGCCAAGGCCAAAAATAAATTTAATGCTCACTAGTAGACCATAAAAGAATGGTTTGATAAAAAATATGCTACTAAAAATGACTCTCAAATTGGCTACATGGTTCTGAAATGGGACTAACCACACGAGGAAAAAAGGAAACACTCTAATTTTCAACAACTACAATTGGGTCCTTTCACAATTAAGGAAAATATTGGTCTAGGCATGTACATATTGAAAAAAATTGAAGGGGATGTAGATATCCTCCTTGTTAGTGGCCAAAATCTCAAGCACTACATAAGCTATCCTTTTGAGGAATCTCTCGTGTACATAAATAAGGGAGTTATTTTTTCCCATCTTTTAATTTTTCAATTTTTTTTTATTTTTTATTTTTTGGTTTAGGCATGCTTGTTTCCCCTTTTTCTTTTATTTATTTTTTTATTTTGTTCATTGTGATTATATTTCATTATATATATATATATATATATATATATATATTATTTCCTGAGTTTCACATTAGGCTTGGTGTTGTGATTCACATAGATGATTTTAGCGGCTAAGTTTCGCAAATGGGATAATTTTCCATGCTTTTCCCAAAAAATGATTCACCAATTTCCATTTTTCCTAAAAATGATTCACCCAAATTCCATAGAATAAAATTATTTTACCTTAAAAATCGCCAAAACTTTATAGAAACTATATAAAATCCTTAGAAATTTGAATATTTTTATAAAACTATTGCCAAACATTTTACATTTTGCATATTAAGGACTAGTAATATAAGCCCATTTTTCGACATATTTATATGAATTTCCATCCTTAAAGTCATCCCTAGTTATGAATCTCAGTATTAGTTATCATATGGAACATTGGCCCCAAAATCATGAAAATATGCATTTTTCCTCTAGAAACAAATTTGTTTGTTCTCCAAATCATTATTGTGCATGAACCCAAGTTATATATAGTAGAGGAACATGGTTCAGAAGTGTATTATTATTACACTCTTAATTCATTGCAATAGTGGGCTAATGGTCATACCAAGAGCAGGTTTTGTGATTGTGTGAAATGAACAGACTAAGACCAATTTTTGAGAGGCACCTATAGTACTTAAGGCATGCTAATCATGTAGATAACTCATCTATAATAAATTTGGAAGGTCTCACATTCACATGTGTCATCTAGGGTACCTTTAAAGGAAAACTTGAATCCCCCCATCAACCTCTCTCTGGAAATCAAGAGACAATCATATCACAAAGGTAAAGGCTTGTGGAAAGGAATTCCAACTCATGTGGGACATGGAAGTATCTTTGTTGCAGCTATGGATGCTTGCTGGAAGCAGAGAAAGTCTTGTGACATTAATATGACTCCGTCGAGGATATGGACACTTTCTTATAGTGGAACAAAACTAGATAAATGCATAATCATATTTCAATTTCAGCAATCCAGATGCATCATTACCTTGTAGTACTTCACTATCCTCCCTCGTATGGTCCAACTTTAATAAGGGATACTATTGTGATCAACCAAATTTGGGCATATCCATAATCTCTCTCTCATTTAAACTTGTCTCATAAAATTATATTCTTTGAAATACGTGGGACCTACTCAATCTACCTCTAGGTTATGCACAATAAAGTGTCGTTGTTCTTGAAGTGTTGTTGTTTAGTTACTTTTTGCAAAAATTCATTCCTTCTCCCAATTTGTCACCAATTTTTCTGTCGGGCACCAAGACCTTCCCTTTTTCTTGTTTCATTTATCAAGGAGTCAATTTCTCCCAAGAAGTAAGGACCCTCCTTTTATTTTCTTAAGGCTCTTGACTTATTATATAATCCAAGTCAACATCATTATATTCATTGAAGCTTTCTCAAAATTTCACTTAAATTGTTTTCTAACTTGCAACTCATCCATTCTTTCCATATCGACGAGATAATATTTTTATCATCGATATAGCCAGTATCAACGAATTTTTCTTTTTGTCACTGAATTCTCGGCAACACACATAACAACTCAACACTTAGTAAAATTTCGTATTCAATATTTCAGGTATCATTGACCATGAAGTTTGTGTCGCTGACACAATGACGAAGTTTGAATCATATCCTCTAATACACTTGATTTTTCCATTATTGATGACATCTAATTTTTTTATCAGCATAGGCAAGACCATATTTGTTGACACATTGACATACATCTTCCTACAATGACCAATACACAAACACTGGCTACACTTAGAAATTTTTAACTAAGGACTCTCCTCATGTGTCGAAAAAGATGACATTATCATCACTAATATGCTAGGAGAACAACATTTTTCACCTAATATTTGTGTGTTCGCATGGTTTATATGATCATCACTGATCCATAAGACAAGTTCAAATGATAATCATCGATATACCTTTTTTCATATTGATTTTTGTGCCAAGGGAGAAAAATATTATAAAATATTGTTAAGGATTTTTTTTTTCATCGTCACTCTAGTAGCACACTCGAGAAATAATTCCCAGTGACAGGGTCATTCATCTACCGTTGAACTACTCTTTCCCATGTGTTGAGCTCAAACACTAGGTAGTCCATTCATTATATTCCACATGTCTCTTCAATGAGTTTCAGTTTATTTTGTTTTCAATATAAGGTTGGCACCAAAGAGGGTGGGTTGGTCTTAGGTAAATTGATCATTTTAATCCTCGATGACCTACCTTAATCATACTGACCTCTTACTCCATGTTATTCCTTGATGCCTCTTCCCATTTACTTGAACCCTAACCCATTGAAACCCTAATCAGTCAGCGGACTTGGCCATGAAACCCCAACCTTACCTAGTATTGGTCTTCCCATGCTGCCATGATCATCTCTTAAAAGTATTTGTCAATATTAACCATTGTCATGTTCCAAAACCTAAACTTGGACAATGAAATCCCACTAATCATGGGGAATAAGGGAGTGTCTCTAACCATACTTAGGTGCATGCTTGACTCTACCCTACCTCATATGTGGTGCTAAAAATATCCTCATCATTTTGAAAGTGGTCATGACCTTTACACAAATACAATCCCATTATTGGGAACTCCATCCAGACATAGCCAAATTTTGAGTTTTCATAAGTAGTGTCGAGAGGGTTTAGATGAGTGAGGCTGATAAAGGTTTGTCCTTGTCAACAATTTTCTTTGGATGAGTGTTGATATGAGTTTGTACTTGTTAGAAAAGTTTAGGTATTTGACACCCATACCTTATCCACAAAGTTCATTCCATCTTCCCCGATACATGTTTCCCCATATTGGTAAAGTTTAGAGGTTAAACGTTAATACTGTCTCACTATTAAACATTCACTTCACACTTAAATGAATTATAAGGAATGAAACAATGTCAGTAATGTGTAAATGATCTCCACCAATATTATTTTACCTTGTCAATGAGTTTCGTTGGATGAAATATGATACTATCTTCGTGTATCGGTGACTTTCACGTGATCAATGTTGGTCAGAGCCTTCACCATATTGGCATCAATCCTCCCATTGACACTGATTACATAGTTAATCAATCCCCTTTTTCTTAAAATTTCCCAAAAATTGACTAAGTTTCACAATGTCAACAATTTTTTCTCCCTCAAGTGTTGATACACCTCCCCATATTGGAACAGATGGTCTCTCTGACATCGATACATGTATGTATTGAAGAGGAAATCACAAATACTATGGATTTTCCAGGTGTTATCACTCTCTAATTTTCCCAAAGTTGTGGAGGAAATCACTGAGGTAACATCAAACCACATGGAGTCCTGGATCTAGCCCTCCAAGACTTGGAGAGGGCTCTCTCTATCTGATCTAGCTTTGTTTATAATATATTTTAGACAAGTTATTACTGTACATAGGTTTTGATTTAAATAATTGGATAGGGGCAGAGAAGAGGAACCATTGGGTTATGGAGTCACAAAAAGAAAATAATCAATATCCATTTTCAACAGGCTAATCCTGTAGGGCAAGGCAGAAAACTCACAAGATTTTTTTATTTAAATGAAATGGGACAGAACAAAAAGAAATAAGTCAATTAATATGGAGAGTAGTTGAGAATTCTTCAGCTGAAAATCATATGAAAACAAGGAAATTATTCACAGTCAAAACAGAGTGTATCTTGCAACAAATTATGTTTTATAACTCCTACAAATAATTTAGAGAAAAGAAAATAGGTATGTAAACATAGAAAACACCTTTACTAATGAGAGATGCACATCACCAGGACCTAGAATTAATCTACGAATCCTGCAACATTTCCTTTATTATTATTTGGAAAATGAAAGCATGCTCCCAGTGAGATACACTACAATGGTGGTCTTCTGCTTCTCAGATATGCACTAACCTACACTCTCTTAACACATTTAAATTACAAAATTACATAAAATACTAGAACTGGAGGTTGAATTTAACAAACTAGCCAAAATAAAAACAAATCCCTCAAAGTTTTTTGGGCATGCATGTGAAAGGTGGGACCTCACGAAAATAGGGGTCAACTAAGACCTTGTATCTCAAAATATGACACATGTGAAAAAATGAAAGAGGTTATTGTATATGGTACATTTATGAGTAAACACCTCTCTCGATTTTTCCAAATTCATCTCCATGTTTCCAAAACATCTACCGCAAAAAAACATGACAAAAACAGGAAAAAAATGGAAGCCTGAAAAATAGTTCTTAGAGATGGATTCAATTCTCCCAATTTATGATACCTACAAAGAAACCACGAGAAGTTATTGTTCTTCAACCATTTGGAGAAAAGCTGACTCTCGTTTTTCAAATTATACGGTTTGACCGAGAAATGCGCTTTCCTTGGAAAATGGGTGGTCCAAGTACCAAATCTTAGATTCTGAGAAAAACTCTCACCGGTTTTCAAATTCCTTATGGTTTTCCAAAATTTCTCGAAGAACAAATTGGTCAAGCGTACCAAAAAGCGGTTTTGATTTTGGGGGAAAGTGGTTTGGAAGGGAAGATTGGGTATCTGGACCCCTTGGGGTGAGGTAAAATTAGTTACTAGGCGGGGGAGGGATCGGTAAGAACTAATAGTGACCAAAGCTGTCCCCATAAAAACCACTTTTCAGGGCCGAAAGTTAGGATGAATAGGAAAAGATTACCAGATTGATTTTTGTTTTAGGGATATATGCATAAGGTGCATGTTTTTTTTGTTTTTAAAAATGGTACATTTTATTAACTTTTGAACATTTTTAGTACATTATTTTTATACTAGGGGAATGGTAGCTCTTGTGGTATCATTTACTACATTGACAAGGAATTGAATCACAGAACATATAAACCCTAGGGAGAAGCGCCGCGACCCATGAAACCGCCCTCAGAGTAAATCGAGTTGAGAATCTCGACCAGAGACATCATTTACATAGTTCCTTCCATTAACACGCCACTTGCCAGTCAGTCTACACCCTAGAAGATGGGAATTTGAAGGGACATGGGGGTGGGCTGATCCCACTTATGTGGTACCTGGTCCGCACGATACCATTTATTATAGTATCTAAGATTTTAACACCACGTTCGACCACTACCTCAAGGTTACCCCATGGCTCTAGGTAAATCCCTCGCAAGAATTGAACGCCTTATGACGAAAAACTCCTAAGCTTTCCACCATTGGATCCCAACCCTTTGGGCTTTTATTTTTATTTATTACTTGGTTTTACGTGTTCCCCCCCCCTCGTTAAAGTTAGGATGGACGGGGAAAAAGATTACACGCGTTGATTTATTTTTTAGGGATATATGCATAAGGTGCATGTTTTTGTTTTTATTTTGTTTTTTTAATAATTTTGTTTTATTCTCTTTTGTTTTTTATTTTTATTTATTATTTAGTTTTACGTGTTTTCATTTATTTATCTTTTGTTATATTGTTTTTATTTATTATATGTATTTTAATATTGTTTTTTAAACTTTGTTTATTGTTTTAATTTTTAAATTGTTTTATTGTAAGTAATGTTTTAATTTTAATTTTTTTTAATTTATTCTTATTTTATGACTTTTATTACGTTATTATAATTTGTTTTAATTTCTAAGTTTTATAATGTTTTGTTTATTGATTATTTAGTAACTATTAATTATTTATTTAAAATTAATTATTAGTGCATTAATCTAACTTCTAACCTAATTACACTAATCTAATTACTAATGATTAACCTAAATGATTATTCTTTATTATGATAATTAGTATTAAAATATTCCACTAAACATTTATTATTAACCTAATGTTTTTTATCCTAAGCTTGTTTACTCATGCAGGGACGAAATTGGCAGAGGGGTGAAGAAATGAAGGAAGAGGGAATGAAGGGTACAACAGGGTGATGAAGGATCGGGTGAAATGCATGGAGGGAGAAGTGAAATCAACGGAGCCTAGCAAGCCAAATGTCTTCCTTACGAAAGCAATGCCAAATAGATAGATGAAGAATCAAATCACCTATGATTATAGGACCCCAACACCAGGGATTCTTGAAAATCACCCAAGTGTGGAAATTAATTCCATTCTTTCTCTTGCTTCAGTTATTTTCATTATAATATAGGTAGAATCTAATGTTTTTATCTAACGTTTGGTATCTGGTAAACTAATGATGAAAATGATTGTTAGATTCAAGTATGTCTCCACGCAAGTCATCATAGAGTGATAGAAAGGACCTTATGGAAGAAGCCTATGTGAGTGAAACCATCACGAGCAAGAGACAGACCTCGCATGACCCATTTATGATGATACCAAAAGGATCATTAGTAAAGAAACCTCAATAAACTGGGGCAAGTTCTGTTAGATTTTTAATAGCCAAAGATTTCTGCAAGGGCCAGAGGACAACTCTAGCCTCGAGATAGTCAAGAACATCAGGAGATATAAACTGTATAAAGTGGCATCCCACAAAGCAGTCTTCCCTTGCATAGAGGCCATCTCATGGATATTTAGGCACGTGAACTTAGAGGAGAGATACATTCTGAATGATAGGGAGCAACCAATAGCATATTTTTAGGGATGAAATATAGATTCCTCCAAACACCCAGATAAAGGGGAAATATCTTCTGATAAGAAGATGATAACGGAGTTCACACACAAGTTAAAGTATGTATTTAAGGTCTGGTACAATCCCAATAAACCAATTAAGTCATGTCCCTCTAGCGATTAACCAAGTGACTTGCATAAAATGCCATACCAACATGTTGTAGATATGTTATGAAAATTGTATGGGGAATCAGATGCTTAAATATTCTCAATGAATTTGGAACCCTTCATTTATTACATTGTTGATGTAGGGTCGACTTTCAGCTGGGATGATATTCTATAAACATCTTGATAAGAGTTTATCGGAACGGTCAAAGAAACCATCCCTCAGGAATTTTCAATTTTTCACATGTCCTCCTACCTCCTGGACATGGTATGAATTTTCCATGCATATCCACACATGGGATGGGTATGGAAACCAATTGACCCTTCAATACACATTTAGTACAAGGTGGTCTAGGCGAAAAGGTACAAAATAGAATATCAAAAGATTTATGATCATTTCCTAATGTCGTTAGTCTAGCTTATCTTTGATGGACATGTTCCATGCATGATAGACAAATTCAAATAAATAGTACAAATAATAGGACACTAGTACCTCCTGGACTATGAGACATATTTAAGAATATATGGAGCTACCAAACCTCCATATTTTGTCCCCATATTTTCCCAAAAAAGCTAGTCTTGCAAGAAATCACTTACCAGACCCTAGTCCACAGAGTTGGCACAACTCTATATAGGAACAAGAAGGCCATATGGAATCCTATTCAATTATTGGCTCGGTTGTATTATTTTGAATATGTTAAACATGCCTAGGATGAAGTGGACACACTAACATCCTTCCACTTTAGAGAGGAAATATTCCAAAGGTATGATCCTTTAGATGTGGTAAGGAAACAATAACTCAAGTATAAGCACCAATGGGAATACAAAAAAGATGATTTTGAGGAAGAGAAGATTCATTTTCATTCTTGAACCTACCATGAGGTCATTTTCAGGTGAAAGGGAAACCCACTAGGAAGAATCTCAAATGAGAAAAAAGTTCAAGTGGATGAAAAAAAGAAATTCAAATAAGAAGCATCATTAGTAACAACAACATACATGACCACAAATTCAACCTATGAATGAACATCAACAAAAGAAGAAGAAATAAAAAGAAAAGTTGTTGAAGGTTGATGTTGTTGAGGGACAAGAAAACTAAAGGAGAAACGAAGTTGAAGAGGAAGAACAAAATTAAAAATAGGGAATATGAGGAAGAAACAACAACCAAGTGACAAAGGAAAAAGGAAAAGGTCTAGAAGAAAAATAAGGATGAATTCAAACAAAAATTGAAAGAAGAGAATTTGTAGTAGAGGAAGCTGAAGTAGCAGCTGAAACCTAGAAGTGGAGGTCGAAGCAATGACAACAGAGAAGAGAGAACCATATACGACAAAAACAAAAGCATCTGAGGATGAGAAAAATAATAGTGATGAGGAATCATTGAATAACGATGCTTCACCCATGGATACAAACATCAAAAGATGATTAGTGGAATCCCCTCTCATCGATGAGAACCTCCCAATCGGCCAACCTAGATTGGGACTCTAGATTCCATCCAAGGCTAGCAAGGTAGCTAGTATAAAGAAATTTTGGTTTTGCAAGGCCTCTAATATAATTTTAGAACAATGAATGAAGAATATCCCAATCATTGGGAGATCTCCCCTCAGTGATTATAGAAACCATGGTGACAAAAGATGTTAGAAAATACCCACTCTCTGTTGCATTCATCTGCTTCTCCTTCATGAAGGAATCAGAAAAAAACCTCAAAGACATGGTCCATGGAAAATAAGGAAAAGGATGAGCGAATCAAGGAACTTGTAACGTACTCATCCCCCAGCTGGTTCACGACACTACTAAAACAATCCCATAAATATCTATGATACTAAATAATATATTCAGGAGAAGTCTTCAAAATGGTACAGTGATAGATGGATCAACATTGCGGACAATTGAGTAGTAGGGTTATGAACAGTTTTGACATATGGACAAATATGGATTCATGATGTGCTTAGCAGGTACATAGAACATAGGTCAAAGAATATGCATAGCAGTGTATTTACAATTGGAATCAGAAAGGAAAGCAGTGAAAGGAACAATAGAACATGGAAACATAAACCGTCAACAACAGTTATATCATAAAAAGGACATTGTTGAACAATATGGTCAAGTGTGACAAGTAAATGAAGAAATCAAATTTTGAATGTCTTTTATATATGTCAGTGAAATTCAAGAGGAAGTACCAATGGACAATAAACAACACTATAAGAGAGGAAAGAAAACATATACATGTAGTCCTACATTGATCTACATCTTACAAAAATGTCAAGCGAAGAAAAATCATCAAACAGAGAGATCTAGAAAGGAATATTAGTAACATATAGAAATGGAGACATACCCACAGGGGGAGCTATTGTCTTTCCCATGATTTGTTAGAGAAGGTACAATATGAGGAGGAGACATATTGACACGGGGAGTTAACCTTTGGTTGAAGATGAAGAGAAATAACAGAGGAATGAAAACAAGGGGAGCAACCCCAAGGGGAGATACCCTAAAAACATTGATGTCAAAGGGACAGAGATAGAAACATTGATGACAAGTGATGATCAAAGGGGGAGCATGAGCAGGAGCATGAGTGTTTCCATGTCTAAGTGTTTCCATCAATAAAAAATGGGAAGATCATTGGAAAGTTGGTTTGGAAAGTTCATTGTCATTGATGTCAACCCGTGGAGATTGATGTCAACCCTTGGAGAGGTCCAAATATGTTGGAAATTTGATTGACATTTATATGATCGATATTGATGGTGATTTAGTTAGGTACATTTGATGTAGTCTACATGTGTCCCCAGAGATGTGGTTGTGGGACCCGAAGTTGATAACTTTGATGTAGTATACATGTAGCTCCAGAGATGTGGTTATGGGACCCAGAGTTGATTAAGGAATATAGACATGAAGGAAAGAGAAATTACAGGTAATACTATCATAGATTGATAGTACATGTCGTTATGTTTCTAGTGATATGTGGAATACCACATGGTTCCTCATGGATATGGATATATGGCCTTGTTGGTTACAAGTCTTAGTCAAAGGGTAAAGTGGTTGTAGCAAGAAACCCATAAAATAATGAAAGAGGTTACCTAGAAAAAGTATAAATACCCCTCAAGGTGTCTCTCATAAGTAAACACACACTTACATTGAATATCTATCTTGTGAATGTTATGGTTTAGCATTGTGATCTTTTGGCTAGTTTGTGACGACACTTTTTTGGGGTTGTGAAGGAAGGTCGAAGGTGAAAGTCTCGGAGTTGCAACAAACATGAGTAACCCTAGCTTCTCAAGAATCCGCAAGTTCCATGTCATAAGGACATGGATGTATGCAGGATGTAGTGGAGAAAAACACGGATATCCATGGGTAGTATTAAAGGAAGTTGTGGATTTGTGAAAATCTTGTGAAAGGGTGAGAAGAGATGTTGGTACCTGGTTGCTAAGGATTGTGAAAGAAGTTATAGGTTAGTTTACAATACAACAGGTCAACTACAGGATCATAGGTAAGTTTTAAGGGTTATGGTTATGGTGTTATGGTACATGCATGGTAATGTTATGGTACATTGATTAGAATCATTATTGGATATCTTGGTGTATGGTTTGGTTACATGTTATGGTGCATACTTAATGCTTGGTATATTGTATTATGAAGTTGCATCTTGGTGACATTGAGGAGCATGATAGAGGCATGTGTTTATGGGATTTGGTATATGACTTGAGGAACATCATTGGATGCATGGTACATGTTGGTTGAGGTATACTTGGTGAGATACATTGTTGGTTCATATATTGGTTTATTGGCATATGGTGTATGGCATGATACAGTATATGATTGGTACATGGTTGATGTACATGATTGGCACATGGTTGGCACTTGGTATGGTACATGGTACATGATTGGTACAAGATTGATACATGATAGGTGTTGAAGGTTGATGTACTTGGTGTATTACATGGTTGATACATGGTATGGTATAGCTGTTGATGTACATTTTTTATGTGCATTGTTGATGCATGGTATCGTATAGGTGTTGATGTACATTCTTTATGTGCATTGTTGATGCATGGTTTGCTATAGGTTGAGGTGCATGGTTGATGCATGGTTTGGTATAGGTGTTCGTGCATGGTTGATGCACTTCTTGTGGTACATAGTTGATGCTTGGGATGGTATAGGTTGATGGTTTGGTAAATGATTTGGTACATGGTTGAGACACATACCCTATGATGGCATGTTGGTGATCTTGGTACAGGCTTGGTAGAGGGATGTGTTGGTGATATTGAACATCTAATTGAGAGGTGTCCTTGGTATATGATCCATGTGAAAGGATCTGGTTAAGTATCGATGACAATGACAGGTTGGATATAGTGACAAGTTTATAGGTTACAGGTTGATGTGACAATGGCAGTGAAAATGACAGTGGAAGTGACAAAGAAAGTGATAGTGGCAATGATTGTGGTCGTTATAGTTGATCTACACTTATATTTTAGGGTGGTTGGATGGGGCAAGAAAAGGGGGTTGTATCCTCTTTTCAGTTGAAGCCGAAGAATCAGGGAGTTGGTGCTTCCTTCAGTTTGGAGCTTGAGAACTAGGTTGTTGTAGCCACCTTCCGGTTGGATTCGGAGAACCCAGGGGGTTGTAACCTCCTTCTGGTTGGAGCCAGAGAATTCATGGAGTTGTATCTTCCTTCAAGTTGGACCCTGTAAATAGGGGGTTGTATCCTCCTTCCATCTGCAACTGGAGAATGAGGAAGTCTGGGCTTCCTATGAATGAAATCTTGATATATATAAGAAAGCATTATGTGGTTTTATCCCATTTTGGTTTGCACATAAATATTGTTGTACTGTGTTCTTGATGTGATGCGGATGTGGTGTTCCTTATGATTACATGCTTATGTTATATATGTTGAATGCAATCATAGATGGTACATTAATGATAAACTATTGAACATTGTTGATAAAGTGAAACTATATACATTGTGGTTAAAAGTGGTATAAAGTGCTCATAGAGATTCACCCCCTCTCAGTATTCCAACAAAATCAAATGGATTAAGGTTTTGAAGAGAAACACCTAGAAAATAATATTATTATGGGAGTAGAGGTGACATGTGTTTGCTTAAAGGAACCACTCAATCATTGTGAATATGTCACTCAATCATATAAATGAGGAGAAATCATATATTTTTTTGGGTGATTTGATTGTGATAAAATGAAACTAGTTCGTGTAGTAGAGGAAAGGCGACCCAATCGCTAAAAATAAAACTACCTCGTCGAAAAAAGGGGTGAAGTGTTACCATATCGCGGGGATTAGAACCAAATTGAGAGGCTGAAGTGATTGTTTTCACTGTTGACCAATGAGGTAAACGACCACGAATTCAGTGAAAATGGTTCCATGAAATCAATGTGGTAGTAAAACACATTCGCGAAGATAATGCACTAGGTCGCTAAAGATAACATGAATTTAAAGGGTGCATGGATCATTAAATAGTGGAAACGGTTGATCACTCGAGAAGTTTTAGGGTCTTTTGTCTCTTTTCCCGGGATTGCATATTTGCACGATTGTCTACGTGATGTTGCCATGCTCAAGATCAAATATTAGGTTTTCTATCACAAGTGTGTGCAGGAAATACTAAAGATCTGGATGATACAATTTCCCATGAGGCTTCAACGATTTCCATGATATCGAAATGCATAGAACAATGGATCATATGATTGCAATGATATTGGTATCATTTAACAACAGAAAGTAAGGAATCAGTTCCACCAGATCGAGCATAAATAGAAGAAATATTGGTGGAGTTTTTAAGGCATGGGGTTGGGGGTTGGACATTACATGAGGAATTTTGGAGGGTACTAGGCGGATTTTTCTTGCCAAGGAGGTCTTAGTTTTTTCTTGAACATAGAATAGGTGGTGGTCCTAGTTTCTTCTTGAACAGAGAATAGGTGGTTGAATAGCACTTTGATATTTTATCAAACTTATTCAAACATTTGTTTTCTTTTAGGGTTTGAAATGAAGTATTTAAACCTGTTATTCTTATAGATTTGAATAACCCTTTGAAAAGCCCATGTCTATGTTGCCAGATTCATTCTACTACTACTAAAGTAAAGTCAATGTTATTGCAGTTTTTTAGTCATAAGCAAATTATTTTACTAAGTGTTATGAGAATTACTTTTGTAATTATGTCTTTTGCTAATTGTTTACATATTAAATGAATAAATGCATCATTTATTGAGATTATTTTGATGATTAATTCTTGTTGTATTTGGATTTACAATGTATCTAGCTTCCTGAATTCTTTTTAATACGTTTAATCACTTGTTATTCTCATTCTTTGTCTGATATGTATTTTTCGCGTCTCAAACTCTTATGAACAAAAGAGACATTTATGTATCTGTTGTTCCTCATCTCTCTACTTTCCATATACTAAAACTTTTTTTTGACTAATAATGTGATGTAGATATAGTTTTCTTGATCTATTCCCAATAACAACATTTATTGTACTTATAATTCTTGGAATTATTAATTTCTTTTTCTCTTAATAATGAAACATATTAATCTACATGTTGTAGTTATTAAAAGTATCACTCTAAACTCAGTTAGGATAAATAGATTAGTTTTAATTTTTGTAATTTAGGTTAAAACACTTTGAATTTAAAATCCAAGAAAATCAAGTATCCTATCCAAGGAATGACTTTCTTATTAGTAGCAACTCTGCCCACATACCCTAGGATGTCACTATACAAAACAAATATAGGCTCTCGGGTGATGATCCCTTCTGGCACGAATGAATTTTTTCACCATTCAAAACTATTGTAGCATGTTGATTCCTAAATTGTGTTTTCCTTTTGGCCCTTTTATTGTTTGCATCAATCCATTGACTAATATATGTTTTAATAATCAAGCCAAATAATTTTGCTAAAATGACTTCAATTATGATAGTTTAATAACTTGATAGGTCATCTTGATTTCTAGATTTAAAAATTACAGAAATCATTATTAAACTTTTAATCATGTTTTAAGGAAACCATGTTTGGAAACTTGATTGAAATTTTATTAATATAAGGGCACCAGGATTACTGTTCCAATATTTAAATATCAACATGGAATCCTTCACAATATTTAGATTGTCCATTGGTGACACATTTAATGCTAGATTTTGCATTGTTGATCAAGAAAGTCTAAGTCATGAGTGGCTTGGATGCACATTGGGTTACAATATGGTAACTAATCATAGACTCTTTATAGAAAATGTTGTCTAATTGCAATGTAAAACCCTCAAACATGCTTCCTTGCCCCTAAAGATATAAGGGGAAACATCACAAGTGGTTCACATAGTAAAACTTTCTCATAATACCTTCATTCACAAGATAATATACAATATCTCTAGTTCCTTATGTATCTTTAAAACTCATTTTTTGAACCCTTTCTCAATGCACCTTTTCATTTTTTCTAAAAACATTATTTTCATTAGATATCCTAGGTATCCATAGATAGGCTATCCATTTTTCACCTACCAATCCTCATCATACTTCCCCTTTCTTTTTCCTTCAAAAATCATTATGATTTCTCTCTCAAACCATGCATCAAATCACACATAGATTGAATTGAACTTCATCCTCCCCTAACTTCAAAAATACCTATATCCACATATATAGCCTAGTGAATTAACTCAATTTATTTGAAAAAACAATTTTTAAAGTAGAAAGTATTAAAATACTATGGAACTCCATCGAATATAATGTTGTCTTTGCTCTAAATATATTATTTTCGTGTATTAAATATTGATGTTTTCCAATGATAAGCATTGAAAAATTAAATACTGAAATTTTTTCCAATGTCAAATGATTTTATTTGTTACAAATTTTATTTTGGTAATTCAAAAAGAGTTCAAGAACTAATTCGAAGAAATTTCTAGAACAATAAAAAAATTTGACCATAAATTATTGTGCTTTATATTTTTTAATACAATTATAAAACTTCAACATTAAAATTTTTCCTTGGAGCATATTTGTTTTTACGCCGAGGGTGTTCTTTAATGGGAGGTTTTCATCCAATTTTTGTCGTCTGTTGAAGTCTTATGAAAACATGGCATCTGTTAGTGTAATTCCAACTGGCAGAGTGTTGCAGGGCTTGCAGGAGAGCGCCTGTCTCGCACAAAGAGTCGTTGGACAACATATCCTCCTGGATCTACGCCAATATTGCGTCCATTTTTCAGTTTTCTTATATCCGTGAAGGGAATTGAAGGAATGCACAGAGGATTTTATCAGTTCAGGATTCGAACGTGGGTCTGTCGAGATTTTTTTTTTGTGTTTCTGTGTGTTCCATGATGTTGTGGCCTTCATCTCGTCCTTCCATGGCTGTCTCCATGTATCAGTATCAGCCACTATCCTAACAACCCTCTACACACTGCTGGACAGTGAACAAAAAATCACAAAATTTATCAAATGTTTGTCTACAAAAATGTAAAAGACCTCTGAGTTCGCAGCCATAGCCGCATCCAATTTCGCAAGAACTTACGAAATTGTTATTGAGACAATTGTTGCACTTTGCCAAATTAGTTTGCATGGTATTAACATATCATAGGTTCATTCATTTATCTACATATTTATTAAGTTATATAAAGGACAAAAAGTTTTGAATTTATACTAGATGAAATGCAAGGTGAACCCATTCTATATACCTACAAATGGTCATAATAAGTTAGAATTTGTTATGGCTGGCATGTAAGGACATTTCAAACTCTGAAAACATGGTAGTGAAGGCTAAAATTCTCTTACCCCATCAAAATAGTAAAAACATGATCCTTAATAATATGGAAAATGGAAAGCCAAATTTGACGACAACATCCATTTTTTATATAATATATATTATGTTAAAAAAAATATGTATTCATCATGGTACCATAACTTTGTATTTTAAAGGAAATAACTCTAAGTTCATTTGAAATAATTTTATCTTTATTTATTGATTTATGAAATATTATTACTATTAGTTTTAGTTTTATTTAGTGATTTATGGAGATTGTGTAAAATGTTAAATGTTAAAAATTTGAATTAGAGAGTCATTATACAATTTCTATGCGAAAAAGAAACCCACATCTATGAATTGAATTGAACCGTGTGGGAAATAAGTGGGATGTGAAGTTGTCATTAGTGAAGTAAGTGTTAGCAAGGTTTTGAAGACTACCATTCTAGCATTTTTAGAATTGCACATGTTCAAGAACTTGATTGGATATGCACTCATTGGTGCTATGGGGGTGGGGACGGGGGGGGGTTCAATTTCCATCCATCCAATATTGTCTTTGTTGTATTTATTACAGTAGGTCAATATTCTACCCAAAACATCAAGAGCTCTTTCCATTATATCTCTTTGTTTTCTTTTGATAGGTAAGAAAGAACGAACCTTCCATTTGGGGCATTTTTCTCAATACTTCCATAAACAAGTGTCCCACTCCCAACCACTACGAAGAAAAGGTAATGAGGTGGATTTTGTATTACTAACATTAAAATTAAAAATAGTCTCACCAAACTATGATGGGGTGGATTTGATGTAACTATTATTAAAATTAACAAAATTCTCCCCAAAACATGACGTTCAAGTTGTTCTAATGCTCTACCCATCTCTCTTTTTTTTCAGTCAAGTCAAACTCAACATGAAAAAAGTTGGCTGGCATTGACATCCATATCAGTCACAATGTCTTTTATTGAGGTAAGAGAAATTCCCCACGTTAATGTTTTTTTTTAGGCTTTCCTTGTATCAATGACTATGAAGGAAAACATTAATGGAGGTCTATTTCAATTTTGGTTTTGATTTGAGTAGTAAAGAATAAGGATAAGACATAATAGAAAATAATTACTCCCTCTCACCTTCCTTCCAATCCAATTAGTTTTAGCTTAGTTGTTGTGAATATGAATGTGCGGTTATTTAACAATTTCGGGGTTGGTTGCAAGGAGGAACAATAAGTGCTCGAACACAGTTGGCTTCATATGTTGTTTTCTTGAATATGCTTAAAGTGAAAGGAGTGAATGTGGAGTCCCCTATAACGAATGTTGAAAGGTTGGAACTGGGGAGGGGCAATTTTGTCTAGAGAATTGTCTGTCGTGTTTGGTTTGGCTACAAGCCAAATGGTGAAGAGCCATATGAATATGAGGAAAAGAAACCAAAGAAACAACCACCACCTAATCAATGACTTTATTTATTATATTTGGGATCCATACATCCGAACCCAAAAAAGTCATGGGAAACTTAGTTCAGTCAGTCATTATTCATTTGATTTCAAGGTGGTTTGTCTCTCAAAGTAATGAAGGACAATGATATTTAAAATTACTTTAATAATTGTTATATACAATGCACTAGTTACATAGTTTTACATGAAGAATACCTCCGCGGAAAAGGTTTAAACTACAATCAGTATCATATGTGGGACTAAGGCTAGATGCTACTAGAAAGCAAATAACCCCACTAGAGGTAGCCATCATGATAACCATAGGGACACTTTCTTTCTTACAAACACTATCTAGGTTAAAATTGTATTTTGGTCTTGGAGTTAGACTTAAAAATGCTTATAATTGGCTAAGATTTTGTCTTTCTTGGAAGAAAAGAAATACTTTAACAACCCAAATTTGTCTTTCTTGGAAGAAAGGAAATACTTTAACAACCCAAAACCTAGAGGCCTCTAGCAAGAGTGGAAGTTTTTCCTCTTACAAACCACTAACGGGTTATTTCAGGTGGTGTGGTTTCCTTGAATATTGATAATATCAAGATGAGTCACCCCATATTTTCGATAACAACTAATAATGATTGTCCTCATTATCAACTGACAACTAAGTTATAATAGGTTTTACATTATAAAGATACTAAAAATGTATGACATGTATAGCTTTGGGATGGTTGCATTGAAAATAATAAGAGAGTAAAAACCATCTTTCCAACTACCTAACTATCTTATGGAACACAACATTAGCATGGTTGTTTCACAAAAGACATTATGTGAGGTAAGGAATTTTCCATTTTGCATCTAAATGTTTTTGAGCTTGAAGAGCGTTCTAGAATTACATAAAATTTAACTTAAAATATATCGTTGAAACTTTTCATTGCTCTAGAAAAGCTTTACATACTCTACGTCATGCAAGCCATCCCAAATGCATCCTACAAAACAACGTGGAAATGGATATGTGATCTGCACAACGCCAGCTTCTTGTATTTAGTGCCACTGAAGAAAGATCTGCTGCCTTTAGCAAAAGGATTGGATGTGTGATGGTTTTTTATTCAGCGATCTATGCATTAGGATATTAGGGTGGATGTAGCTATCACATATCAAGTAATTAGGGTTTCATCTAGGTTGAGCATTAGATGTTTGCCACCTAATCTGTTGGGCATATGTGAGGATTTGAATTTTGACTAATTTGTCTCGCCGGATTACACGGCATTAACATCAATCATCATCAGTAAGACAGAAATCATCATCGGTACATTCGAGTCGCTGAGATGCAATACACGAGCACGTCAGCCGCTGGCCCGCGATGGAAAAAAGAGCTGAAAAGGCGTGTAAGGCAAGGCTTCATGAGTCAACCCTAACATTGCTGATGATCAGCAGCTCCTGTATCCTGATCATCAGCAATGTTCCCGGAGCTGAAAATACCTGCAGAGGCGTTCCCCAGCGGAAGAAGCCCGGGAGACAATCCCGGTGCGTGCCGGCTACGATGCTGAAAACAGACACTTCCGAATTCCAGGGCATGGTGCAACTGTTCACTGAATCCGTCTATTTGTACTACTACTCAAGATTCCACTGCAGCTCCCTCTGCTTCCTGCTATTCTCCAGAGTATTTGCTCAGCCACTTCTCCATCTTTCAGCAAGCGTTTACTCTGCATAATGCTGCCAACTTCCTTTCCCACCTGCCAACCTCTGCCCGATCTACCTTTCCTAAGCGTCGCTCTGATTTTTTTCCTGTTTTTAATCGACAGAAAGAACAGACCATGCGTCTCGTTGACACGGCTTCTTTTTAGAAATTCTGAAGCTAACGGATGGGGCGAAATGCGCAAGCAGCACGGAACGAATATCAGGACGGACTTTCAGAGTTTCACCGTAATCGATGTTCAATACTTTGTGTAACAATAATTCCAGTTATTTTGTGCAATTCTTAGAGCACTTCAATCAGAAATTTGAACTAATAAACAGTGTCAAATCAACAGTAAACATGTTTGGTACAATATTAGCACAGCTGCTAATACAGCAGTTGGAGAACGCCCAAAGGTATAGGTTGGTAAAGAATTTATTAAATTTTATTATTGATTAATAAATAAATGGTTGGCTTCATTTATCCCATGCTAATATTTTAATTTTTGTTAATCACTTAAGTGGCAATGAGTTAATTATCAAAGTAATTTTTAAATACAGATTAGTAAATGTAAAAGTAAACATAAATCAGATGTCTTTATAATAGCTAGGAAGTTAATGATTGAAATCACAAACATTTATTTTCCAGGGATGACTTCAAGAATATTCCAAACTATATTTAATCCTCGGCCCATAATAAATTTATTAAGCACTAAACCCTATTAAATCTGCCCATTGTCAATAGATGTATGCCTTCTCATTTAATTAGGAATAATTGTCACATTTATTAACCTTTATTTTAAATATTTGTAATCCAATTGTTTAACTTGGGATTTATGAAATGTCTAGAAAAATGAAAGATCGAATTTCTAGGAATATATTTTGAATTTTTATATTTTGAAAATAAAATTTAAGTTTCTAAAGATTTGATTCTTTGTATTACTTAAATTTAGAGTTATATGTCATCTAGATCAACGAAAAAACGTTTTAAATAAACCATTGTATTACTTAAATTTAGAGTTATATGTCATCTAGATCAACGAAAAAACGTTTTAAATAAACCATTGTATTACTTAAATTTAGAGTTATATGTCATCTAGATCAACGAAAAAACGTTTTAAGAAAAGAAAAAATAAACCATTTTATTCCAGGGATAAAATGGAGATTAAAACTTATATAAAACAAAACGATGTGTGAACTCGAGGCAGTCACATTTTCTATTGTACAAATTATCCACAACTATTTGGTTTTATTGGAGGTCCTTTAATTTGTAAAGTGTTGTGGATATTTTATTTGAACAACAATTTGTCACAATAAATATTTTATTTGCCATGGGAAATTTTATCGCATTATGTTGAAATATTTTATTAATGTAATTTTATTTCTTTAGATTTTATATTTGGTATCACTATTTTATTACTCATAATTAAGATCATTGAAAATATAAAAATTAAAGAATAAGATAATGAACAAATGAACACAACATGTATTATGGGAAACCTGATATAGGATAAAACCCAGCCAGAAAGTGAATCTTATGCTCTTCTCTCATTTCTTTAGTTATAAAAAGAAATTACAAAGAAACAAGAACTCACTATGAAGTTTCCTTTGAAACTATGGCAAGTATGGATGCTAAAAAATATTTCCTCCTCTGTTATGCTCTCAAACCCCACTCCTAGATGTTCTCCTTAACTATGGAACAAGTATAATACTAAATATTGAAAAACCCTTTCCCCTAGTAGCCCACACATTTAAGAGAGCCATGAAGTCATCTAGGGTTAGGGTTTTTGATGTCTCAACCTGCTTAGTATTTAGGTTTTGGACCTCTAGCATCTTGAGTTCAAATGTGGCTCTAGCCACATTCCTGAAAGTCCACACAAGTGAGTAATTGAGCACATGGTAATTCACTTAGTACCAAAGTGGTCAACATGGTAGGTCAACTTGCAAGAGGCATAACTTTTGCATACAATCTCTAATTGAAGTGATTTTCACATCGTTGGAAAGGTTTGAGTGTGTGGAATAACACAGAGGGGATAAAGCTATGCTTTTAAAGTTTTGATCCCAAAAAGTGTCATTTGATGCCACAAAATGGTTCTAGAAGGTTTTGAACCCCAAATTTACAAACTCAAACCTACCATTAAAATGGGCCCTACAATCGAATTCCTCTAATTTTTCCATCTAGAAAGTACCAACATGGATGAAAAAATATGTAATGATCTAATGTGCATCATACCTCCCCATTTCGAGAGGTTTTTGGTCCCCAAAATATTTTACTAAAGGAGGTGAGGAAATTTTTCCTCTACCTTCTCCCTAAAGTACCATTTTTCCTTACTTGGAAGTGGTCCTTTCAAGATGATCTACCAAAGGTCATGTTGCCCATATTTGGTAGTTCTGGGATTCTACAAAATTGTATCTTCTACCAAGTTTGCATGAGCTTCTAATGTTAAGTCCTCTATGGTAAGTAGGACCTATTCACCAGTTTCTTGATCCAATATGGAAGGTTCGTAGAGTTTCTTATTTTCCACATTCACTACTAAGTAAATACACATATATGGGGGTAGACTAAGTCTATATGTGTTATCACCCACCTTCTCCAATACCTCAAAATAAGCAAATCGTAGAGGTTTGATATTCTTACTAGGACCCTATAGTCTTTCCTTGTTCAACTATAACCAAACTCTATCTTCCACTTTGAATTATTTCTCAATTATGTGTTGATCATGTTGGGCCTTGTACTTTTCTTGTGATATCTTCAATGTATCTTATACTTAAATTTCTCCACTTTCAACACTTCTCCTGTGATGTCTTCACTCACTCCTCACTATCCATAAACAAAATCCAAGCACAAAGGTGGAAAATACCCAAAGAAAGATTTGAAAGGGAACTTAATGGTAGAAGTATGGACTGCTCTATTATAAGAGTGTTGAAATTAGATCAAATTTTCATCCCAAGACTTTCGATGCTTCTGATTGTAACCCCTCAAAAGTTGTACCAGAGTCTTGTTGAAAAATTATATCTACCCATCTCTTTGTGGATGGAATTCCGTATATAATAATATCTCTTTATTTTATTATCTATCTTCTCCCAAAGTGTAGTCCAAAAGGCAACATGAAATATGGTATTCCTATTTTAGATGATGATCCTTGGTATCCCAAAGTGCACCCAAACCTATTCAAATAACATGTTTGTTGCTTCCTGTCCATTGATGGTGTTTTTACGAGGCATAAGAATGCAAATCTTGTTGAACCTATTAATTACCAAAAAAAAATAGTCATGTCCATTCTTGGTTGTTTACAAACCACCCATAAAATCCATGTTAATTCTTTCCCAAGGTTTAGTGGGTATAGGTAATAGATGGCATAAACATTTCATTCTATTAATGATCTTACTACTAGTATAACAAAGCATGCATCCTCTAATATACTAATCTACAAATTCTTTCATTTTGGGCAAATACACATACCTTTGTAAGTTGACAACTATTTTCCCAACACCAAAATGTCCATCAACATTGGAGGTGTGGGTCTTTCTAATAAGTTACAATATTTAACCTTTAGGAACACAGATATTATCTATTGTGTAGAGTAACACATTCTAAAGATTGTGGTCATCCTTATTGTCATATTTTTCTACACAAATTTGGCCATGTAGTTGCTAAAATGACTCTTTAAAATCTTCATCTTCTATGTATGCCTTATTTTATGCATCATGAGTAAAAGGATCCATGTGCTTAATAGTTCCCAAATATATAATATTGAATGTGGGTGGTCTTGAAAACATGTATTCGAACTTATAAGTTCTACCCTTCTTATATTTGATGACTAAACGAAATCACTTCAAAAACCTTAACAACTTGTAATTTTTGTTTTGCTAAAGCTTACTCCATGCTTGCAAATGCTATAGTGGTTAGTGATTAATGTGGATAATTGTTTCCTTTCCCATCATATAGTTCTTCCACTACTAAACAGCTTGAAAAAGGGCATAGAGTTAGTTATCATATATACGGTAGTTCAGGACTCTCCCATGAAACACCTCATTATGGTAGCGTACAAGTTTTCTTCCCTACATCATGACCACTCCAATAACATATCCACTCACATCAATCTCCAATTTGAATGGATTATACAAGTTAGGTAATGCAAGGACTGGTGTCCGACTAATATTTTTTAGGCCATCAAAAGATTTCAATTCATTATTTCCCCATTGGAAACTCTTACAATTGGCTATAATGGCATGGAGTGGTGCAACTACCACTAAAAAGAATGATATGAAATTACATAGGTACTGTGATAGTTGATCAAATATCCTAACTCCATTGGTAGGAACTAGCCACTTGATGATGGCCTCCATTTTCATCGGATCTATCTTGACTTTTCCTACACCGATCACATACCCTAAATACGCTAATGACTGTTGAGAAAAATCACATTTCTTGACATTTTCTAGTAGTTTATGCTTTTTAAAAGTCTCTAACACCTTCATGAGATGTGATATATACTCTTCTTAGGTAGATATATAAAAAAATATTTTATCCAAATACGCTATTACAAATGAATCTGAATAGGCATGTAATACATCATTCATCAACCACATAAATGTAGTTGGTGCATTAAATAAACCAAAATGCATGACCAACCATTCATACATACCTTGCCTTTCCTTGGAAGAACTGTCTTCTTCTTTAACATGTACCTAGTGTTATCCTGGTTTTAAATCCAACTTGGTAAGGTACTTGGCATGCTACAATTTGTATAACAATTCATCAATCCTAGGAAAAGGGTAATAATTCTTAAGTGTGATATTGTCCAAGTATTTGTAGTCGATACACATTAAACAATTCCCATCTTTCTTGGGTACTTTGATTATAGGTGGCGCACAAGGTGATGTTCTTGGTAATATTACTCCCCATTCTAGTAGTTTCCGCAATTGTTTCTTTTCTTATTTTGCTTTTAGAACAGACTATCTATACAACCCAATATTTGGTAATGGAGAGTTAGGAAACAAATGTATATCATGCTTTACTTCCCTCTTAGGTGACAATCCTTTAGGTTCCTAGAATGATCCTCTATAGTATTGCAATAACTCCTCGTAATATTTTTTCTTCTCTTTGGTACATACCTCTATATTTCTTTACTCTTATTGATTCATCTTCCAGCTAATTCTTTTTGAAGAAAAACAGTACATGATTCTCTTGACGAGCGAAAATGAATGCTCGCCAACTGGAAGAGTGGATCTGGTCCGAGGTTGTTTAAATAACCCAAGCCGTTTGGGATAACACACCTCTGACGGGTTTAGCGGCTCCATTGGCCGATCTAAGTCCTAGAAAAACAAATGAAAACTAAACTAAGAAACTAATCTAAACAAAACCAATAATTAAAACAAACTAATAAACAAATCTAAACTACATATATTCAATCTACTACCTAAATCATACAACTATAATTCTATAAAAGTAAATGTTTAATTACCAACATAATCAGATTCAATTACAAATATACAATATTTACAAATTACAGATTTAAATTAAAACCTGCAAAAATCATTTGTAATCTGTCCTAAGACAGCGAAACTATTTGTTTTTTTATTTTTATAATTTTATGAGAAAGAAATAGAATAAAAACTATCTAAGATGAACAATTAAAATAATAATTCTAACTATGAATCTAAACTAATATATTTATCTAAACTACTTAAATAACACTAATAAGCTAACTATTAAATGACAAATAGCAAACTAACCTGGAGTAACGCTTCAGGTTCGTCCTGTATCCAATAGTCGATTTAGCTACTCGGTGGGAGGAAACCCACACCAGATTATCCGCAAGCTTCTCATAAACTAGAAGAAGTTGTGCTCTTCAAATATAAATAACAGGACAAACAAGACATAAAAAATCACAACAATCTTATAATTTACAAATTATCGCAGTCAGATAAATCCTTGTGCAAAATTTGTAAAAAACAATTCAATTAATGAAAAAGATAAACCTGTATTCATTAAATTGAAAATAGAGTAATTGTTGTATTTTTTAAATAAGAGAGATCAGATATGGACAAAACATAAATCAAATCACATCAACATGCAATGAATCATGATAGCTAAAGTAGTCGATGTCTGATTACAAACTCATATGAATAAAATCTGAAACAAAAGTTTGATATATTGAAAGCGAAAGTTGTTACAAGACATCAACTTTCATCCTAGTCTGCATCATAAATCCATAGTCTGGTTCTCCCCACAGTGATGATGATGGGTCTATTACAAAAAATGACAAGTATTTAAAGACCTCCCACAGGGTAAAACATCCCTGTGGGAATTATCAAAACATTTTACAAAATCTGGGGATAATATCCCAAGTCTCTATTTCTGACTCAAGCTAACAACCTAAAACAAAACCATATCCAAAATATCTCCTAAACTGCCACAGCAAGCCCAATTGATCATTGTAATTCGTATGCACCTGAAAGAAGACAAGAATAGACAAGTTTAGAGGATATTTTATTGATAAAATTGACAAAAATCTAATTTTTAAGACTAGCTACAGAATCTTGCGATTCTGTAGCTGGTCTAATTTGAACATAGAATCATTTTAAAATCAATCCAAAACTTAACAAAATCATATTCGACTTATTTAACCAAATCTTTAATTA
This sequence comes from Picea sitchensis, assembly GCA_010110895.2. Lineage (NCBI taxonomy): Eukaryota > Viridiplantae > Streptophyta > Pinopsida > Pinales > Pinaceae > Picea > Picea sitchensis. The sequence goes on along the minus strand of SNQJ01S0073087.1, from coordinate 14,191 downwards.
CTAATTCCAAACAGAGTGAATCATTCATGCAATATCAAACCAAAACTTGTATGCAAATTGAAACAATCGAAATCATGGTCAATCGAAAGGTAACAGAGAAACATGCATTATGTTCAACATTTGTTATCACCATTTCGGGGTAAACATAATCACTTAGATAAATCGAAAGCGATGAAATCATTTTCTTGATCCAATTTCAATCGACACAAACTGTAACCGGTTTAAACAAATCATTCATGCAATCGTTTATGTCACCTCATCCATTAACAAAATCGTTGTCGAATCAAAACGAAATCAATAGGATCGTTTTTTCAAATTAATAGAAATATATCAAACATATACAAATGATCATTTTAGTCATGGAACGTGGCTATCGTTTGCAAATCACATCAAACAGGAACGAATCGAAACAGATTGGGGCCGACACAATCGTTATGCAAAATCGTATCAATCAACACAACTATACGATTTTTAGCAAATAGATCTTTTGCACAGGTCGAATGTAATCAAAATCCAAAAGAGAATATCGATTCAAAATGAAACAGAATCGTTCTTGGTAAATCGAAGTCAATAGGATTGTTTTGAACCTATTAGAAACAAACCAAACTAATTGAAACCAAACCCAACCGACTATCCTAAATCAAAAGCAAGCTGAACATAATAAAAAACAAATCAATGGCTTATACTAAGCTGGGAACGACAAAATCTCATAACCAAATCATTTATACTAAACTTAGAATAATAAAATTTCATTAACTAAATCATAGTTGTGTCCGAGTTTAGCAAATTTCCCACTCATGATTCATGACAAAATCGTTTTGGTAAAATGAAAGCAACAGAATCATTTTGAATTAAAACGAACAGAGCTATTGAAAGCAAATCCAATCGGTTATATTAATCCAAACCAACTCATAAAACGACATTAATATCGAAACACATACCTGGGAAACTCGGTCATGATAACTTGGAATTGACGAAGGCGGTTGCTGCTTCGACGTTCCTGAAGACAATTGAACCGGTGGTTTTTTGTTTCTTCTCATTGGCTTGAAACCTGTTGTTCTCCTTCGATAGCACTGTCACCCGTTCCTATAATGATTTGATCTTTGATTGCAATAGGGGAACGTCGGTGTAATAACGGTCTAGCCAAGCATTGAATTGGATGCATGATAGTTGCTCAGGCTTTGATATCACAGGCGAGGGTTTGTTTAAGTCACCATGGGTTTCATTGTGCATCTTGATTCCCGGGTAGATAGGTTTTTTTTTTAGGCACGGGGGTAAATTAGAGACATAGTCATAGGGTTTCTTAGAGCATAGGCCATGAGAATAGGGGTACTCTTCATCTAGGAAATGCTCGATATCGAAGTCTGATTCCTCGCTCAGCACTATGGGCTTTTGGTTTAT